>WBNM01039302.1:0-15349 GCA_013399055.1 Ramphastos sulfuratus | reverse complement strand
AACCCCGCTCCTCGTCTGTTAGTATTATTTGTTCTTATTTTGCCCGCTGAGAGGCTGAAGGGGAGTGAGGAAGGAGCTGGAAATCGTCCTGCTACCCCGTCGCAGCCCTTGCTGCTGCTCACCCTGTGCTGCAAAGCCCCGAAAACTTCAAGGCTGGGGGAAACGCAGAGCGAGGAGGTGCAGGCACTGAAATGCCTTTTCTAGTGGCCTGGAAAGAACAGGAAAATGATCTCGAAAGGAAAGTCCCCATAGGGGTGAAAATGCCTTCTCCTCAGCCTCCTCCCCAGGCTTTGGCGAGTGGCAGTGTATCTATTTCAAGAGGAAATCAAGGCACGGGGCCATCAGGCAGGTACCCCTACCCCTTTCCCCCTTCTCCTTGCTCTAACCTGTGCTTTGCCATCCCATGTGGCTTTTCACCCCAAATTCCCAGGTCTCCTCATATGGGAAATAAATTAGGACACAGTGAATCTGCCAGCAGGTGCTTGTCCAGCTTGGCTGGACTCCTGAGTGAGCTTTGCAGGGGCTTCATGGGTCAAGGGATGTCGCTGGGGCACAGCTCAGAGAAGTTGCAGCATGCCCAGTTGTTTCCCACTGCCCATCCCTGGAACACGGGGAGCCTGATCCGATGGTTTTTCTTGCTGCTGCATTTTATGGGGCACTTCTCCATCCTGCAAAGCCACCCCAGCCAGGCTGGGATGGAAGCACCACCATCGCACAGTGGTATTTCCCATTAACTGCAGCTTGGTGCTCATGAGGGTTGGAAAGCCACCTCTGAGAGGCATTTTCCCTGCTAGGACACGGGATCTTCAGGAGGGTGACAAGACCAAAACTCCCCAGTCAAACATCTTTGCTCAGCTCATCCCTACAACCTGCCCAGAGGAATATATTTAGCTGCTCAATTCCTTTATGATTCTGACCCCCTGACATGGGCTGCGGGGCTGCGGTGGCTTTGCTTTGACTGATGGTGGATTTCCTCTCTGCTCTGCCAGAAAAACCAGAGGGCCGGGGTGCGAGCTGGGAAGGCATTTCCTCAGGCTGGCTGCCGCTGCCCCATCTAACCCCAAAAGCAGGCGGAGGGGAAACCCATCAGGGATCCCAAGCTGGGGTGTTTGTGCAGGTAGGCAGCGCTCGACCACGTGCCTGGGTGTTCCTATTGACTCTTGTCAGATTAGAGGTGATGGAGAGAGCAGTATGTAAATCTGAGCTACGCGGGCTCAGCATCCGCCTGGGCTTCCTGGTCTCTGTGCACAGCAGCAGGATCCCTGCGGTTCTGGTTTCTGGTGGGTAAGGGTGATCTGAGGGTCTGGAGAGGTGGGAGCTGCCAACTTGACTAGCAGCAGGAGTAGCAAAAATCCCCTTTTCCGAACTTTTCCCGGGGACCAAATTAAAACCCTGCGGAAGCAACAACATTTTCCAAAGGAACTGATTAAATCTATTAAGCTATTTACAAGTGGGCTCGATCAGAGCTGCGTTATCTGGGAATACAACAGGAAGGCAACTTCTCTTAAATCTGAAAGGCGCAGGAGATTTCCTGGTCTGGGGACAGATTTATAAACCCTTTACGCACACACACACACGCAGGCCGGCGCAGAGCCACTGCCTTTCATCTGTGTTTTGGAGCTGGGCACAGCCTGTGCTGTCCCAGGCGCTGCACAGCAGGCTCTGGTTCTCTCTGAAGGTCCTGTCTCACGCCTTGAAGTGCTGAGATGGGGCAGGGAGAGGATGCCAGATCCTCTGTTCTGCTCTGAACAGGTCTCCTGGGTGCCTTTTGCATATCGGAGGTCATAGATTCATAGAATGGTTTTGGGTTGGAAGGGACCATCCTCCCTGCCATGGACACCTTCCACTAGCCCAGGTTGCTCGAGGCCTCATCCAACGTGGCCTGGAATACCTCCAGGAAGGGGGCATCCACGACCTCTCTAGGCACCCTGGTCCAGTGTCTCACCACCCTCACTGTAAAGAATTTCTTTCTGGTCTCCAGTCTAAATCTCCCCTCCTCAAGCTTCAATCCATTCCCTCTCGCCCTATCACTACAAGCCCTCGTGAAAAAATTCCTTCCCAACTTTCTTTTGCTGCAGAGACTGGCATCAAGAAGTTGGGGAGAAACTCCATGATTCTTTTTTAATAATTATAATTTTAGGTTTTTAATTTTTCCTTTATTAGGGGTTGAAGTGCACTGAAAAAAAGAAACTGGCCCCCAAGTTGCATATTTTTACTTGGAATACATTATTACACCTCCTCAGAGTTATTTTTTAAGCCCTAGGATGCCTGAAAAGCACCATTATGATAAGAAAATAGATTAAAAAAAATATTTAAAAAAAAAAAAATTCTGTCCCCAAAGGTCACAGAAATTTGGTAGCAGAATACATCCCTTCAAGGGAAAAGGAACAGATAATTCCACTCCTTTGCACAACACAGCATTTCCAAAGTGCAGCTGCAGGATGGGAGGAAAGTCTGAGTGAGGATAGAGCAGGGACAGGACCGTGTCCACCTCCTGCCTCTCCTGTGGATGCCTGGAGGCTCTCGAAACCTCCTGGGTTTTCCTGCTTTGAGAAGCCCCTGCACCAGGTGGGTAGTACCAGATGATCTTCTCCAAGTAACACAGAATGCCAGCATAGTGGGGGTTGGAAGGGACCTCTGGAGACCATCTAGTCCAACCCCCACGGATACAGGACAGTGAATTCAGTGTGGCTTTTCAGGAGTGCTGGGACTCCTACGCTGTTGTAGGACAAAGAAGTAGAGCAAAATATTTCTCACTTGGGATTTCTCCCATGATGGAAGCCAGCACCTTCTCCCATGCTACAAGTCAGCACCTTCCTAGGCCCTCCTCCCCCCTGCATTTTGAGTGCAAACAATAAAAATAATACCCCCCCACCCCCCTCCATTTTTTTTTTCTTTCCCCTCCACCTTTCCTTTAGCACCTGGCATTCTGATTGCATTAGTAAGATGGGTTTCATTCTGCACCCTGCCTAAAATGCTGGTTAAACCTGTCCTGTAGGAAGCTCTGTGTTACATAAAGACAGCCAGGGCCATGTGAAAATGCCACCTTTTTTAATTGCAACCGTATCAGGGTAATTAGCAGCAGTCTGGAAAAGCTCATCTCTACTTTTTATTCTGCTTACCTTCCTGATTCTGGTACAAGGCTTACCTGTATCTGGGGCATGGGAAGAAGTAGAGCTCTCCCAGGGCTTTGAGAGTAGGGAAATTATGGCTAAAAAGCTACAAGCTAAAATAGACTGAGCAGACAAAGGGTGGAAGAAAGCTTTGTTCTCCTCATCTTCACAGATGGGGAACAGTGGCAGCAACTCCCATGGGTCAAGCAGAAAATCTGTGACCGAACTTTCGCGCCGTACAGACGAGACCATCCCCGCGCTTTAAAAACATCCCCTTCTTGGCGTGGGGCTGACAGCTGGCATCTTAANCCACCTCCCCGTTCAGAGACATTAAAATGTGTGAGAAAGTGCAAATCTTAAATTAGCTCAATATTCACATGGTCCTTAATTATTGATGGAACTCTCTCCTCCCAAGGGCAGCTTTGGCAGAGGCAGCTGGGGGTTCCCAGCAGAAAAGGCAGCTCTCAGCGGTGCAGCTTCCAGCTGCTTTGCCACCGAGGCAGGAGAACCAACCCTGCCCACCACCCATCCTCCCTGGGGCCACCACGTTTTCCCCAAAGATTGGTACCACAAGCAGTTATTTGCTAGGAGGAGAAACTGAAGCGTTCCTATGATGCAGCCTGCTTCCAAAAAATGTAGAGACAAACCCCACCCCAACCCCAAAAATTTTTTCAGCACATGCACTCCCAAATGCTGAATATTTCTGCTTACTATTTTTAAAAAGTAGGTTTAACAGTTACAAAAAAACTCAACCAACCAACCAAAAAACTCCCCCCAAAAAACAAAAAGCCCCCTCACTCCATATACATTGGTCCCTTTAGGTTAAAAGGAACTAGAAGGATTTTCCTCTTATGCTTAAAAAATTATGAAATTGGATTAAGATAAGAAAAAGCAAACAAACATTTGAGTGACTCAGAAGCAGAATTTGAGTTTTGACTTGCTGGGAAATCGAGCTTTGATTTGGCTTTGGAACAATCCTCCAACTTCTGCCACCACAGAAGTTTGTATTTTTACCATATTCGCCCATCCCACATCACTAAGCATTTGCTTATACAAGGAGAAGTTTGCTTATCCCTGCATGGGATAGGTAGGGAGCTGTGGTTATTGTCCCAGCCTCCTGTGAGCGCAGATCACAGAATGGTGGGGGTCAGAAGAGACCTCTGGAGATCATCTAGTCCACCCCCACTGCTAGAGCAGGATCATCTACAGCAGGTTGCCCAGGATCATTGTCTAAGAGGGTTTGGAATCTCTCCAGAGAAGGAGACTCCAAACCTCTTTGGGCAGTCTGATCCAGTGCTCTGGCACCCATGCAGGAAAGATGTTCTTTCTTATGGTCAGCTGGAACTTCCTGTGTTCCAGGTTGTGCCCACTGCCCCTTGTCCTGTCACTGGGCACCACTGAAAAGAGTCTGGCCTCTTGATACCCAGCTTTTAGATACTGTTAAGCACTGTGAAGACTCCTTCTCAGTCTTCCCCAGGCTTAACAGCCCCAGGTCTCCCAGCCTTACCTCCTCACAGAGATGCTGTAGGCCTCTCAGCATCTTTCTACCCTCTGCTGCACTCTCACCAGTAGTTCCCTGTCTCTCTTGAACTGGGGAGCCCAGAACTGGACACAAGACTCCAGATGTGGCCTCATTAGGGCAGAGTAGAGGGAGAGGAGAGCCTGCCCCAGCCTTGGCCACTAACACCATGTGAAAGAGATTTAGAATCCTTCACATCACAAACCTCATGCTGCCCTGGAACAAGGAGGAATGAGGCAAAGGACTGCTTTAGCTGCCAGCAATGCCCACACTGTCTGAGCATCACATCATTAGAAGATTTTTTTTAGAGATAGGCATGATGCTACACAGTGTTTCCAATAGACCTTGTGTGGTTTTCCTCTCCTCTTGGAGCTTCCTTCCTCCCCTTAGTGCTGGCAGATTTGGAGGTTTCGTGACGTAAGTTGTTTCTTTTGAAGATGGATGCTTCAAGAACTTCAATCTTGTGTGTTTAAACAGGAGAAAATTGGTTAATTACATTGGTGAATTCAGCTGATTTTCTTTGCCTGGGGCTTAAAGCAAAACTTCATTAATTGAACATGAAGCTGAACTGTCCCTGAAGGCCTTTCACAGAATCCCAGAATGGTGAGGGTTGGAGATCATCTAGTTCAAGCTCCCTAATAAAGCAGGTTCACCCAGAGCAGATTGCACAGGATCAAGCCCAGGTGGGTTTTGAATCTCTCCAGAGGAGACTCCACAGTCTCTGTAGGTTGCCTGTTCTAATGCTCTGTCATCCTCACAGTGAAGAAGTTTCTCCTCCTTCCTGTCTTCCAGTTTGTTCCTGTTGCCCCTTCAGCCTGGAGAAGAGAAGGCTATGAGAAGACCTTGAAGTGGCCTTCCAGTATCTGAAGGGAGCCTACAGGAGGGCTGGGGAGAGACTATTGACAAGGTCTTGTAATGACAGGATGAGGAGGAATGGGCTTAAACTGGCAGAGGGGAGATTTAAACTGGATGTTAGGAAGTTCTTTGCAGTGAGGGTGGTGAGACACTGGCACAGGTTGCCCAGGGAGGTTGTGGCTACTCCCTCCCTGGAGGTGTTCAAGGCCAGGCTGGATGAAGCCTTGAGTGACCTGCACTAGTGGGAGGGGTCCCTGCCTATGGCAGGGGGTTGGAACTGCATGAGCTTTGAGGTGCCTTCCAACCTGAACCATTTTGTGATTCTATGATCTGTTGCTGGACACCACTGAAAAGTCTGATCCTCCTCTTCACATCCATCCTTTAGATATTGATAAGCTCTGATAAGGTAAGGAATTTAACAAAGCAGCTGCATCTCAGATAGCATCCAGTAGACTGAAATTCACACAGATATAAGGATAGGTGGTCTGAAATCATAATGGGTTGTCTTGAAATGTGTATTTAGTAGTCTCATGCTTCTGTTTTAAATGAACCCTGGTTTTTACTACTTCAACTTTACACTGGTTGTATGTAAAGCACTAGAGCTAGTATGTCTTGGAAAGAAATGTGAGGAACTCTGCCTGTTCCACGCACTGGGGTTATGAAATCATAGAACCATTTTGGTTGGAAGAGACCTTTAATATCATCAAGCCCAACTGTTAACTTAGCACTGCCAGGCCACCACTAAAACATGCCCCCCAGCACTACTTCTACACAGCTTTTAAACCCCTCCAGGGATGCTGACTTCATCACTTCCCCGGGCAACTTGTTCCAGGACTTGATGCTGCTTTTGTTGAAGACACTTTTCCTGCTGTCCCCCTGGCACAACTTTAGCTTCCTCTTGTCCTATAGTCTGTTACTTGTTACACAGCATGCAGCAGTGCAACCTTCCCATCTTTGGCTTGAAGGAAGGTTCTGCAGTCAGACACAAGCAAGATCAAACCAGGTGATGCCCACACAGCTCATTCAGACTCTGGTTCAGTGCTGGCAAAGGCTGGTTTCCCTCAGCCTCTGCCTTCTGGAGTGGAGCAGGTATTTACAGCAGGTATTTACAAGCACAAAGCACACATATATATTGCTGCTCACAGCACTGCAACTGCAAATCACCCAGCTTGGCATGTAGCAGCCTTTGCACCAACAGTTAATTTCAAGGCTCAAAGTGAAGAAGGGAAGAAACTCCCTTGAAACCATCATCACCATAAGGCTCCCAGTGTGAAGGGGAACGTTTTCAATGTCACTGTTGATCTAGGAGAACTGGAACTGGAAACATTATCAGTGCCTGTGCTGTGTGTGGATCATTCTCCGTTAGCAAGCGAAAGCAGAGTGGTGACTCTCAGTTTGCTACTTNATTGTGCCTACCCAGGTGCAGGACCTTACACTTGGCCTTGCTGAATGTCATGAGGTTGGCCTGGGCCCACCTCTCCAGCCTGTCCAGGTCCCTCTGGATGGATCCCTGCCCTCTAGCAAGTGACTGTGCCACACAGCTTGGTGTCATCTGCAAACTTTCTGAGGGTGCACTGATTCCTCTGTCCATGTCACTGACAAAGATGTTAAACAGCACTGGGCCCAGCACTGACATCATTTTGTGCTGCAAGGTGTTTAGTACAATGCACAAATACACAGCAGAAGTCTTTGCTGTTTATAAAATCCTCTTTTCAGAGAAATGAAACCGAGTCATTTCTTTGTCTTACACTCTGCCAACTGCATCAGTTAGGCAATGATGCAATTCCTTTTTCTTATGCTTTCTAAAAAGGACTCTTCTTGCCAAACCAGAGTTTGGTTAGAATTGGACTCCCAACCCACTACAAACAACAACAAAATATTTATTACTTTGAAACACATTCCTGTTGGTTCAGTCACCCATTTCACTAGACAGGTTCTGGGCTGCTAAGGAGAGTTTTTTTTTTGTCAAGCAATGCAAAGTTGGCTGACCACTAACACACACAGAGCAGCTCCACAAATTGTTTCAAGTGCAACTCTAATTTCCCCCCCCTCCTACAACCCATATTCTGCACATGCAATTTCTCTTTGAGCTTGAAGCATATAAAAATCTCCCATTTCCTGGGATAAGGTGGAATTCCCACCTCCTCATGTAAAATATTCTCTTTGTAGCTGATATTTCATTCTGAGGCAGATTTAAATCTTAGCTCTACTGTATTTATCTGTAGTAACACCACCAACTTTAAAAAAAAAAGAGAAAAGAAAAAAAAGATTCCTGTTTTTATTCTTTCAATAACTAACACTGGAATAAGGCCAAGAATTAGCACATAGAAACTCAAGGAAGATTAATGCACAGAACAAACAAACCCAGCAGCACTTGGAGAAGGAAATCTTGTTCCTTAGCTAGCACCTTTTAAAACCAAAATCCCAGAGAGGCTGTAAAATTTAACTGCTTAAGAGTTAAAAAAAAAAAATCATTGGAAACAGTCAGGCTTTTGGCTTCTAACAACAAGAAAAGGCAAGAAAGTGGTGGGCAAGAAACTGGTGGGCAAGAAATTAGAAGGGCTGCTTTGCAAGGGACCCACAAAACTTAGGATGCTTCAATGCAACACACAAGATTATTTTGCTGTCTTCATCCACTGAGATTATTATTTTTTTCCACACAGCTTAGTCACAACTCTCTGAGAACCTCCTGGCATTAAGGAGTATTTCATTCAAGCAAATGAACCCAGAATATCACAGAATCACCATGGTACAGGTTGGAAGGGACCTCTGGAAGTCACACAGTCCAACCTCCCCTGCTAAAGCAGGGTCACCCAGAGCAGGTTGCACAGGATCACATCCAAGGGGGTTTGGAATGTCTCCAGAGGAGACTCCAGACTCTCTGGGCAGCCTGCTCCATGGCTCTGTCGCTGACAGGAAAGAAGTTTTTTCTCATGTTTAGATGGAATTTCCTGGGTTTCAGTTTGTGCTTGCTGCCCCCTGGCCTATCACTGAGCACCACTAAAAAGAGTCTGGCCAACGTACAGCACTGAAATAGAAACGTTACAAGGGTTAAAAACTACTGAAGGGCAGGGATAGGCATCTCATTGTCCCTTACAGTATGGAAAACTGTAGTAATTTTGCTGCAGTGAATGAACATGTCCTGAGGGCAAGAAAGGTGCACTGCAAACCAAGTTTTCTTAGAAAGGAAGACTCCAGCTGCAACTGAAAACAGCTGAAGCCCTGTGGACTGTGTGCTGCAGGATGAGGTTCTTCCACTGGACAACAGAAGAGCAGCTTAAGGGATTTTTCTCATATTAACATCTGTATCTTGACAATGTTTTTCAAACCACATTGAGAAACTCCACTAAGACAAAAAAAAAAAAAAAAAAAAAAAGTACCCATTTTATTCAGCAGAGCTGGCCAAAGGCATGCTTTAGATTTTATGCTGAGGAAACAGCCAGGCCCACAGTCAAACAAACAGCTAAAGGATTCAATTCTGGTCAACAACTCTGGATTATGCCATGATAGTTGGCTGGCTTTCAGGGCTGGGCTGTTCATTTGGCATGGCCAAAGCAGTATCAGAACTAGACTCCAGGACAGTGAAATGTTTCTTCCCATTCCATAGCTTTGCTTCCAAACCCACTCATCCCTTCTGACAGCACTTGGCTGAGTGGGATTAACCTGTCAAAATTCACACAGAATGTTGAAGATCTCCTACAAAACTGCTTATGGTGGTGCTGAGTTCCAGCATTACTTATTTCCAGGTTTATAAACAAGCTTTGATTTGGTTATAAATCTGAATTGCAAGTTTTCCATGTATAAGTGGCAATACCATCTCATCTGACCAGCTGTGCTTTTAAAATCTATTTGATCTCCTAATTCTAGGAAAAAAAAACCTTGCTCTATTCAAAAAGTTGTCTTGGGTGACAGATACATCAGAGAAGGTACTTTCAATGTTGCCAGGGAACCAAAGATTTAAAGATACAAACTAGAACACAAGAAGTTCCACCTGAACAGGAGAGAGAACTGTGAGGATACCAAAACCCTGGATCAGGCTGCCCAGAGATTGTGGAGTCTCCTTCTCTGGAGAGATTCCAAATCCACCTGGCTCTATTCCTGGGCAACCTGCTCTAGGTGACATTGCTTCAGCAGAAGGGTTGGACTGGATGATCTCCAGAGGTCCCTTCCAACCCCTACCATTCATGTTTCACAATCCCATGCAATGCTATGGGCTTGGGCAAGACTTGTTAGACAGCTGCCTGGCAGAAAAGGACCCAAGGGTGCTGGTTGACAGCCAGTTGAGTATGAGGCAGCAGTGTGCCCAGATGGCCAAAAAGCCCAACAGCATCCTGGCCTGTACTGGAAACAGTGCAGCAAGAAGGACTAGGGAGGTGATTGCCTCCCTGTACTTGGCACTGGTGAGGTCACATNTTTTCACAGAATGGGTTGTCAAGCACTGGAAGAGTCTGGCCAGGGTCCTCACCCCTGGAGGGCTTTAAAGAAACATGTACATGTGGTTCTTAGGGACATGTTTTAGCAGTGGGATTGGTAGTGCTGGGTTAATGGCTGGACTTGATGGACTTTTCCAGCCTAAATGACTTCTGAATCTATGATTCTGTGATATGGTTAATAAATTCCTTTAGCTCTGTTGCAAAGTTAAGATTTGCTTATAGTAGTTAACGAAAAGCTAGAAAACAAAGTGAGACATTTTTATTTCATTTTTTAGTTACTCAGGTGTAAACCTGTGATGAGAATAAGCATTTTGGGAAGAAATACTTTATTATTTATGTAAAAGGAGATCAGTGAAAAAAAAAATAGACAGGACTTTGCAAAAATCAATGAAAAAAACACATTGAGTTTTGCAATCCTCCTCTTGTTTCCAGAAGCAGAGCTGGGATCTCACAAGTAAAAACAGTGCTTTAATAATAAAGGCAGCAGTAGGGTGACACTTTTTGTTTTAACCTGATTGAGAAAAACACAGACTGTATGAAGCAGCAGAGAGTAATTCACTGCCTTTCCCAGTGTCAGTGGGGAAAAACCTGCCCTGATTTTGTTTGCTATTACCTGGCTTGGGTGGAGTCACACCAGTGTGGATCTGGGCTGGTGTATTAAAACACACTTCTGGCAAAGTCAGTACGGTGAACTGTCTGCCATGCTGGAAGAGGCCAAGCCTGATTCATTTTTATCAAGCCTTGCTCTGTAGATGTGCAAGCCTTGACCCTATTCATGGAGACCTTTTAAAAGTGAAGCTCATGTTGGCCTGCCAGTGTTCTTTGAAGAGCTTGATTTAAACTTAGTCTGTGGTTTCAGCTGGAGGTAGAACAGTGTGCTGAAGAGCGGATTAGTAAGTGAGGTCTGGCTGATGTGTTGACACAGACTTTTCCCGTAACATATTGAAGTTACATCACTTCAGAGTCCCAGCTTGCTTCTGAAATGGTTAAATGTGCTTGCACTGCTTCTTTTTCTTTCTCTGTGCTCCTTCCATACACTCATCTGTTGCCTCTTTTTGCCTTTTGTGTTTCTTCTTATGGCGTTTCTTTTGCTTTGCCTCAGAGTCTCTTTCGCTGACATCTTCCCCATCGGACAAGCCCATATAAATTTCTTCACTGCCCATATTTTCATCACAACTAACACCTCTCCCTTCCTGCTGCTTTTTATGTTTCCTTTTCTTCTTCCCTGACTGACATTCATTTAATGCACTATCCAGTTCCTTTCCATTCAAGCTACCTATTTTAGCTTGTTTCACTTTTGGCTTCTCGTGCTGCTCTGCAGTCTCTGCCTCATCTCTCTTCTGCTTCTTTTTCTTTTTTACTTTGGTTATCAGTTCTTCTGAAGGCTCTAAAGCTTCATCAGCTGCTGGGCAGGAATTGTCTACCTTTGTTTCTGTTTCCTTTTGGGATCCCTTCAGTTTTGCCATGCGCTTGGCAAAATATTCCTGTACAGTGAGAACGCTCTTCACTGTATTGTAACTATCTTCAGGCTCAGACACTGAGTGCTTCCTCTTCTTCTCTTCTGGAGACTTGGACTCTGGAACATCCTCCTGCAGGTGAACAAAGAAGAGCAGGAGTGAGAGTCAAAAATCACAGAATGGGTTAAGTCATAAGGGACCTTGCAACCCAGAAGGCCAACGAGATCCTGGGCTGCAGCAAGAGAAGTGTGGCCAGCTGGGCAAGGGAAGTGATCCTCCCCTTCTGCTCCACACTGGTGAGACCCTACCTGGAGTACTGCATCCAGTTCTGGAGCCCCTGTTACAAAAGGGATATGGATGTGATGGAAGGTGTCCAGAGAAGAGCCATGAGGATGAGCAGAGGGCTGGAGCATCTCTCTTATGAGGAGAGTCTGAGGGAGTTGGGGCTGTTCAGTCTGGAGAGGAGAAGGCTCCCAGGTGACCTTATTGCGGCCTTTCAGTATCTTAAGGGGGCCTACAAGAAAGCTGGGGAGGGACTTTTAGGATGTCAGGTAGTGATAGGACTGGGGGGAATGGAACAAAGCTAGAAATGGGGAGATTCAGACTGGATGTTAGGAAGAAGTTCTTCCCCATGAGGGTGGTGAGACCCTAGAATGGGTTGCCCAGGGAGGTGGTGGAAGCCTCATCCCTGGAGGTGTTTAAGGCCAGGCTGGATGAGGCTGTGGCCAGTCTGATCTAGTGTGAGGTGTCCCTGTCCATGGCAGGGGGCTTGGAACTAGATGATCCTTCTGGTCCCTTCCAACTCTGACTGATTCTATGATCTAATCCAAACCCTCTGTATAGTGAGCAGGGACATCTTCAACTAGAGTAGGTTGCTCAGAGCCCTGTTCAACCTGACCTGGAATCTTTCCAGGGATGGGGCATTTCCCATCTCTCTGGGCAACCTGTGCCAGTGTTTCACCACCTCCATTGTAAGCAAGTCCATCCTTATATTTAGCCTGTTATCTCCTCTCTTTTTATTTCAAATCATCACCTCTTGTGCTGTCACAACAGACCCTGCTAAAAAGATTGTCCTCATAATAGTGGCTTTAAACATGTTATTGTTTTTTGCACACTAATAAAAAAAATATTCAAGAACAGTTACAGTGCTTTGAAAGCTAATCATAAAAACATAGGCAGAAGTGAGAGGCAGCCCTAAATGCTGGAGGTAATACAGGTTTAGGGAGAAGTGAGAGGCAACCATTACTGCTAGAGGTAACAGGTTTAGGGAGAAGAGTTGGCAGTATGGCACGTAGAAGAGGATACAGAACAGGACAATTCTCTGCTGCTTTGAATTTCTTACTGTTTACCTGCTCCTGTGCAAAGTTATGTGTAATGCTACCATTCTCAGTGTGTTCCACTCACTTTGCAAAGGCACACCTCTCTACAAGACCTAAAACAACACAAAAAATAATACAGTACAATCTACTAGCCTGGAATAAAGCAAAGTGCAAGAATTCTGGATACACAGGAGCCAGGTAGCTTTGATGCATCTCTGCCATCATATCTGATCTTTAGAAATGTTTGTTTCATAGCTGGCTTACTGTGTTTGTGTCCTAGATGTTGTTGTTTAAACATGCTGCCATTTGATCACACGTTATCAGATGGTAAAAACAACATCACAGGTTAGATCTTACAAGGCTTCTGCATGCTCAAAATAAATAACTGCTGAACTTTGGCTGCAGGTGAGCATCCATAAAAGAGTCTAGTATCTAGAAAGTAGATTGAAATAGAAAACAAAGTATAGCTCTGGAGCTGGGTGCTATGTATGACATGAAGGGGAATCAGCTCTGAAAAGGCAGCAAATGCAACTATAAAAATACATAACTTGGCAAATTATCTGTGACTTACAAACCAAACAAGCCAAAAAGGCAGCTGAAATCTTTATTTGTTTACATGGATACTGAAGCACTCAAAAATAAGCCTCTGTGACACAGGTTTGCTTGGCAGAAGTCACAAATGACTTGGAAATGCCCCAGATTTTACATTTAAAGCCCTGTATGAACTGCAGGTAAGCAGGTANCCTAAACTCAAGGATCAGTAAAGTTTTGGTCCTCTGAATCTTGCTTAGAAAGGATTTTAACAACAGCTGCCTATTCCACATATATTGCAAGGGGATAATGGATCCTGCCCAAGAAATGGCACAATAGTAGTAAACTACCACTAGTAGTAAACTACTACTTTTTTTGTAAACATGAGAGGATTTTTTTCCCTGTGAGGGTGACAGAGCACTGGAACAGGCTGCCCAGGGGGGTTGTGGAGTCTCCCTCTCGGGGGATATTCAAAACCTGCCTGGATGTGTTCCTGTGTGATCTGGTATAGCTGATCCTGCTCTAGCAGGCTGGATGAGCTTTTGAGGTCCCTTCCAGCCCCTGACATTCTGTGATTCTCTGATATTATGCGAGGAAGACTTGGATTGCTTGTGAGCCTTTGCAGTATTACTGCCATGTAGACATTACCTACACTACTGGGGTGACTGTTGTGGACATTTGAAAGTATTGACCCTTAGAGTCTATGTGCAGGACAGAAAGACCAATCTGCACTGATTTGATCATAGTCCTGGTTGCTTCTTTAAAATACTGGATTTGAAAGCCTAATGACAGTCTGACTGTATGAGTATAGCACAGAACAGACAAGAATTGTGCTGTGCCTCTGCTTGTTAAGTGCCACAGCCACACAACCCTGTGAGCAGAACCCTGAGTGGGGTTATTTCAGTGCTTCCACAGTGCNCAGAACCCTGAGTGGGGTTATTTCCACACTGTATTGCACTTCTGTAATACCACTTAGGTTGGAAGAGGCCTCCAAGCTCGTCCAGCCCAACCTATCACCCAGCCCTATGCAATCAACTAGACCATGGCACTAAGTGCCTCACCCAGTCTTTTCTTGAACACCTCCAGGGATGGTGACTCCACCCCCTCCCTGGGCAGCCCATTCCAATGCCAATCACTCTTGCTGTGAAGAACTTCCTCCTAACATTCATTCATGCAGGGCTAGATAAGAGCATCCACTCTACCCATGCATCTTGTATGTAACTGACATGACTATAAAATGCAACCAGATCAGAGCAGCACTATTTCACGCCCACTTTCACTGGCATAAAACAATACACAAGGTGAAAGCCAGTAGCAAACTGGGAGACATAAAACCACTTATCTTCAACACTTTATAGTTATTGCATGATGGTGTAGATAAGTGATCTGGCAGCTCTCTTCAGGGCATCATTAAACTCGTTAGCTGAAGTGGGGTTTGTGAGGAAGGCTTTGCAGCTCTGACTCCTCCTGCATCCATAACCTTTACTCACATGAGCAGGAATGCAAAAATTTGTGTCATTAGTGATGCACTGCGAGCAGTGATTTCCTCATACATTTGCTTTCAAGAGAGCTATTCCAGTGGAACCAAAGTAATGCTACACTTGAGATTCCAGCAATGTTTGTGTGGGCACTTAGAAAAGTTAGGTACTTTTTTGGTAGGAATACCTTGTAGTGTAACTTTGGGCCATGAGGATGATCAGAGGGCTGGAGCACCTCTCCTATGAAGAGAGACTGAGGCAGTTGGGGCTGTTCAGTCTGGAGAGGAAAAGACTCCAAGGTGACCTTATTGTGACCTTTCAGTATCTTAAGGGGGCCTACAAGAAAGCTGGGGAGGGACTTTTTAGGATGTCAGGTAGTGATAGGACTGGGGGGAATGGAACAAAGCTAGAAATGGGGAGATTCAGACTGGATGTTAGGAAGAAGTTCTTCCCCATGAGGGTGGTGAGACTCTGGAACAGGTTGCCCAGGGAGGTGGTCGAGGCCCCATGCCTGAAGGTGTTTGAGGCCAGGCTGGATGAGGCTGTACACAGCCTGATCTAGTGTGAGACATCCCTGCCCATGGCCGGAGGTTAGAACTAGATGATCCTTCTGGTCCCCTATAACCCTGACTGATTCTATGATT
>WBNM01039301.1:0-10737 GCA_013399055.1 Ramphastos sulfuratus | reverse complement strand
CTCCCAAACCCACATCAATCAGGCATGGTACACATCAGATAAGTGTATTGACCAGATCTATTTGTATATGAAAGGCCACTTTTATCCCCCTTTTTGTCTATGTTTATTCTTGTACCATGTTTGTTCCTCCGCAGACCCCCATGATTCTTTGTGGTCCTTCCCCTGATAAATTACTAGCATGCAAGGTGCTTGAAAAATGTTGTGAAAGCGAGGGCTTGAAGTATTAGAAGTGAGAGAGGGATGTGTAGTTCTTGATACGGCAAGGAGGCCGTATCCTGCTTAGGGACCAGCTGATGATGATTAGCAATCCATAGCTCTACTGAGCTCTCATTCCTCATGTCACCTCATGTACCTAGGAACGTAACTATAGAAAATTTTTCAGAGCAGAAGTTCTCCAGTATTTCATAAGAACACTAGTAAATCCCTGAACATGCTTTTCTGGCATCGTGACTTACGTTTTCAACACAGTCTAGTGAAGTGACAGAAAGTAAATGAAGCTGAAGTAAGATTTTTATTTTCAAAAGTCTTTTCTATCAGATCCAAAAAAATCAACGAAACATTTTTTTGCTTCTAATTGTAAATATTTACACTTCTTAAAACTGAAAGTTTGAATGTCTTCTGTCCAAAATTAGATTTTAATTGTAACATAGTACAGTACAATATAATACAATATACTATCATAGTATTATAAAATTGTTTTCTCATATTCTATTTAATTAATTCTTACCATTTAATTAATCCTTACCATTCTTTACCAAAAAAGAATGATTTGATTTTACTGGTGTTTCACAGGTTGGGAAACTAAGGAAAAGTCCACGAAAATACTCAAAATAAAGAAGCAAACAAAAACATGGCCACCACCAAAGCAAACAAACAAACAAAAGCCTTAATTAAGATTATGCAGGAATTTGCTGGCAGAACAGTAGTTTAAAGCTCCAGTCATCTGTCTGATGGTTCAGCTATGCAGGAAACCTCAGACTTTTCATTTTGCCAGAAACACACTGTTAATGTAGCCAGGTGTAAGTCAAGAGTGACATCCAGTGGTCAGACCCATTTTATTTCAAAGACTGTTTTCATCACTCTGGCTGAACACCAGTAATTTAAGTCTAAACTAGATTAATTTAGCCCTTCTTTGTCCTCTGAACATCTTCTGTGGAAAGACAGATTTTGAAAAATGTGAGCTGCTCAGAATGTTCAATAGATTGTGTCTATGAGTTCATTTTGGCAATTTCTTGGTTGCAATTATTTCCTTATGTCTCTGCTGATCATAACCTATAGTTTGTTTTTTGTTTGGTTGGGTTTTTTGGTTGGAGTTTCTTGGTAATTTTTTTTTTTTTTTTTGGTAGATGATTAAAGCCTGACAATACTAAGATATTTTCAATTTATGTCTCAAATGTGCCGAAAGCTTGCAGAATGAGATAAGTGTGTGTGCATCTGTCTTTATGTGTATATTCTAGTACTCCTACTGATCTTTTTCTCTGATGCTTCATTGTTTCGATTTTAGTATACTCTTCAGGAGCAAAACTTCACCTAGGGAAGACTCAAACGTGTGACTGGAAGTGACCAAATAATGTCAATAAATCCACTTTGCTGTGGACAAGCATGCTGTCTAATCCTTTTCAAGGATGTCTCACACAAGAAGCATCCACAAAGAATATAAATATAGTTTTGTCTAATAGAATTTTACTCCTTTAAGAATCATTAAATACTTCTGCACTCCTTTACACAGGTTTATGTATTGCTATATGTGTCTCCCAAGTGGTCTCTCAGTGTTTTTTTCACTTCTCAGATAAAATTTCCATGGATCACATACATAGCAAAACATATTTTTCAAAAAATGCTAAAATCTGGCAGTGATGGGAGACCATGACAGGGGACAGGACTTAAAAATGCTGTGTTAGACATTAATAACTGATGACTGAAAATGGGTAGAGTAAACCAGGAAAGTGCTATGGCAGTGCAAAATGCAAATTCTGGTATTTTTGGAGCAAGAGAAAAGTGGCCATTAACTCTCCCAATGAGATACCACCAAATGGTATTCAAAGATAATTTTACGTGCTTTTCTTCTTTCACTCTAGATAGGAGACTTACCTTTCACACTTTTCTGTTCTTTATCCCACAGCTGCTAATTACCATGTAAATTATTGCCTTCTACCAAGTTGACCCCACAAACTCAACTGATGCATGTTCTTGTTACAAAAAGTATTTGGCAAGTTAGTAAAAATCACTTATTGTCTAACCAATTAACAAGAGGTCAGATGATGAACTGGGTCTGGACTAAAAGATAACTGAGTCACATAATTTAAATGGGCTATTTTATTGTAGCGATTAAGTATCTGGTCTGAAATGAAATTACTTTTCAGAGAGGTGACACGAGCATATTCATTTGGCCCACACTGCCTTTTGTTGAGCTGCAGCTAAATATCATATTCTATCCCACAATGAATTGCAAAACAGAATCTTCTCTCTTAGAAATAAAGAACAAAAGCAAAACCAAAAAATAAAAAAATGCAAAGCATTAGTACTGAAATAATTGTTATTTTGTTTGTGGATTTTTTCATTTTTTAAATTAATATTAGAAAAGGGCTCTTCTAATGGAATTGCCATATCAATTTGTATTGATATATGTGGGAGAAATTCGTGGTCCACACTTTAGATCCAGTGAGAACTTAAGTGAGAACCTTTATTCTAACAATCTGTGGGTTTATATATCTTTCTCACGGCAGGTACAGCGCGTAGACAGGGAAACAACAGACAGCTTTATAATAATAATTGGCATAAACAGAAAGCGTTCTCCCTCAATCGATGAGATAGCTAGCCTTCCTTTCCACAAAGCCAAAACCATAAAAAGGGCCAGGTGTCCAAGCAGATGCTAGGGGAATGAGGAGGAAATCCTCCCTAATTGGGCATCAAAGCCTTTATATTGTCATGATCATTGCTCACAAACTACTCCCTGTCATCCTTATCCGTGGTCCCTCTCAGAAAGAAAGAAAAAGGGGAGTGAAACTTCATCTATATCAATTCCCACAGATAAAGGGATGTCTTTTAAAGGTGATACTTTATTAGAAAAAACATTGTTTTAATTAGTGTATCTAGGTGGGCATTTAACATTGTAAGAGTAGCAGATAAATTTCATTTTTACAGTAGTAGTGAAGTGAATCTCTTCATAAGAACACAAGCATAAGTGGGGATGTGCAAGTCGCTAATACACCTAAATTTGTATTCAGAGGGTGCAGTTTTGTTTTTTATAGTTGGAGGAGGGGGCCTCAATATCTCACGTTTTAAGAATTTGTTTTAAGTTAGTTCATGGTAATTTATTTCAGTTGATTTTCAGAACAGCTGGAGAGGCAATTTGCTTTTCCTGCCTTGGGTGAGTTGTGTTCTTAGGCAAGCACTGAGTAAGACAAATTATTTTTGAATTTTGTATTTATACATTTACTGGTTTATTAATTTTTTGACCAGCTTCTGCTGGGTCACAATGATCATAACAGAAATTACTGTCTTGTGCATGGGAGAATTTAAATATTTGATCCACTTTTCTTGTCATGCTTTAGCAATTATTTCCTTTAACATGCATGCCAAGAAAAGTAAGTGGCCTCATTTTGGGAATGGACTAATACCCTCAGGAAAGTACAAAAAAACAGTCTGCTCTTTATGTCATGAAGATAGTTTAAAAATATCATGTGGTATGCATTGGTTATTACTTCTGGCTGCAAGCCCAATATGGCCTTCAAGGCTAAAATTGTTTGCTTGTTGCATTTTGTGTCAAAGTAGTCATGTCTCATAAAATCATAAAGTCAGAGAATCGTTTTAGTTGGAAAAGACCTTTAAGATCTTTGAATCCAATTTCTCATTTATATTTGTAATAATATAAATATAGTAATTGCAGTAACAGACATGTAGTGATGCATGCAAGTTCATTAAGAACCTCTTATCCCCAAAAATGTCAGTGCATTTCACTAACTAGATATATTCTAAGGCTAGATTAATTGAAAGAGGAAAATAGACATTGTCATTACTAGCCCATATCAGAAACCAACTCACTACAAGTAGGCAAAACATATAGGCCTTTATCACCAGGGTAGATGAAAGAAGTTTACCTTGCGTGGCATGTTACAGTGCACTTTCAAAGAAAGAAAGTAAGTGGTGGTATTTGTCTTAGGAGTGCTAAGTAAATTCTGCTTTTTTGCAAAAAACACAATAGGAATTTTTAATTTTTGGATGAGCAGACATACATTTTCATATGATTATTTTTTTCTCATAAGACCTAAAAACTTGCAATGATTAATGAAAGTACAGCAGTTAACTATGTGCAGTTCAAACTCTGAATGCCACTGACTGAATGTCATGCATTGAAAATCACTTGTGTGATTCAAGGCCCTCCTTTCCAGAGATGACATTATCTCTCGATGTTGGTTGAAAAAACTTTAAACCGAAATGCAGATAAATAATTGTACTCACCTCTTCAGTGAAAAAGTTGTTCTCATTTCAAGTGCCACAGACAGCAGTCCAGATAAAGCTTACATTTTAACGTTCTCTACACTTGACTTGGTATGTGTAAAATCAAGGACACAAGACAAAGTCTAACTGCATGGAAAGTTTTCCTTCCCGCTCCTAAAAGTCTTTCTGTATGTTCAATATTTCCCATTTTTCTGTAAGACTCAACAGGATAAAACATCCCTCTTCCTATTAGCTTATTTGCTCCTGAACTAGGTCTATTTTTACTCCAGTAGCTTAACAGGAATGGGGATAGCTATGATAAACTATTTCCTTTTCTTCACTACATGTCTGAAAGTGGGTTGTGTTTGTGGGAGGAATGGCTTAGAGATGATTGTATCTTAAGACTCAGATCAGTTAGGTCATGAGCTTATATGAAAATGGAGGAAGGGAAAGGGATGCTTACATTTTGCAGCTAGCTGACTCCTTTGTAATGTATAGGAACTGTCAAGGTGGGATCCTTCAAGGGACTCTGAGGGAATTGGGATTCTGTACATACATATGCATACATTGCACACTACAGTAGAGATTTAGAAAGGATAGTCACCTAGCAAGTAGGAGCATAATGCAGTATTAAAATCTAGCTGTATTTGGTTACCATTGAAGGGCTTCGTGAAAAAATTCCAGGAGCTTTCCCCATGCCCAATAAAGTCAATGACAGACCTGCTGTTGGCCAAGGCCAAGCCTGTCAGTACCTCTGTGCTAACATATTTAAGAAGGGGTTGAGAAGACTGGAGGGAGGAGTGAGACTATGTGGGAGAAACGACTTTGTAGTTATCAAGGTCAGTGAACAAGGAGAGGGAAGAGGTGCTGCAGGTGCTGGAGGAGAGGTTCTCCTACAGCCCATGGTGAAGATCACAGTGAAACAGGCTGTCCCTGTGCAGCTCATGAAGGTTAACAGTGGAGTGCATATACACCTGCACTGCATTGAGAACCTTATGCAGGAGCAGATGATTGAGCCTGAAGGAGGCTGTCGCCCCATGAAGAGCCAATACTGGAGCAGTCTCCTGGCACGACCTATGACCCTGTGAAAGGAGTCGTCCATACTGGAGCAAGTTGAGCCCAGGGAGAAGAAGGAGGTTTAAGGAAGGTGTTTTAAGATTCAGGTTAACTTCTCATTATCCTGCTCTGATTTGATTGGTGATACATTAAATTAATTTCCCTGGGTCAGTCTGGTTTGTCCATGATGGTAACTCATGAGTGATTTCTCACTGTCCTTACCTTGATTCATGACCATTTCATCACATTTTTTTCCTCCTTTCTCTAGTTAAGGAGTGTGAGTGAGTGTCTTGGTGGGCCCACTGCATCCAGCCAGAGTCAGCTCAACACACAACCTAAAATTAAAACTGGTGTACCTGTTCCTGTCACATTCCTGGTATAATGTTGATGAGGACCTTGAATAAATGCCTACTCTTCTCCCAAGCAGAATTTAATTTTTAAAATCTGATCTTACGTTACATAACTGGAGAAAACAAATCATTATGTTTGCTAATTAGTTCCTCCATACAAATAAAGGAGAATCAAATAGTAAGAGTTTAATTAATTGTTAAAAACAAACAACCAACCCAAAACAAACAAACAAACCCCAAACCCAACCAACTATCACCAATAAAAAGCCCCAGTTTCATTCTTAAATAGTTAGTGTTAACATTAGCTTTCAGAAAACCAGAGGTATTGTCTCGAGGCCTTAGTTGCCTTATCCCTCAAATACACATATGCCACAAATTTTCTGCTTGTTCTTTTATATAGACAGATTAAACATTAAGGCAGAGAAGAGGCATAATCAAAGATTATAGTCCTTGTAACCTAGAGAACTGATGAGAGAGAGGTATCATAGTTTTTTCCTACACATTAATTTGATATAATCAGTTAAAACAAAATGCAGAAAACTCTCAGCAATAGCATTTTCCATATAAAATGAGACATTCAGTGTGCTGAGTGTGTAGCCAACTTTCAAAGAAATGATTGATTTTCAAGGAAAGCCTTATCTCAGTTATCAAAAGATTTCCAACTGCTGTTGTAGAATTATTTCCTTTCATAAAGAGTATTTCTACTGTAAATCTCTGAGTAGCATCAAGAGGGTGAGCAATGCTTAGTCAAATTGAAAATTAAGAGATATAATTTGTACTGATAAGAAGATTAGTCTGATGACATTACAGATGTTTCAGATGTTGCGTTTCATATACAGATAAATAAATGTCCCCTCTTGCTCCTGTTTTATTCATTTTAGTTCCATGTGAAGTAACAGCATGTTATTTACACTGTCACTATTACAGTGACCTCGTTATGACTCCTATTATTTGCGAGTTTTATTTTAGCCCTGGAGGAGGTGCTGAATATTAGCGTAGAAGATGATTTTTCTGAACATAG
Organism: Ramphastos sulfuratus; assembly: GCA_013399055.1. Lineage (NCBI taxonomy): Eukaryota > Metazoa > Chordata > Aves > Piciformes > Ramphastidae > Ramphastos > Ramphastos sulfuratus. The sequence continues at coordinate 3,870 of WBNM01039301.1, read as the reverse complement.
GTGGCTCATTGATTAGTATAAATCAGTGTGGGCTCTTGAAGTTGATCTGATCTTAATTTACTCTCTCCAGAATCAGTTTTACACTGGCAGTGTTACAGTTGTGTCGCAAGTAGGAGACAGTCTGCCAAGGTACTCTGGCCTGAGGGACTCTTTGATATTGCAATATCAAAGCAAGAACACACCGTGCAATGATTACACCACTGCTAACTGCTGTTTTACTCATCTCTTCATTGTGATCAGGCTTATCGTATCTTTTTGTGCAAGCGCAAGACTTCTTTGATATCTCCTCCATACTTGTAAACTGTCAGTGCACTAATGTGCAACCGCTGAACCACTGAAGCTGGATGCAAATGAGTTCTGATAAGCTTGTTAAAGCAGGCCCAAATACGCAATACTAAAGACAATACTATAGCACAGTTAAGTTAAATAGGTAAACTGCAGAGAAGTACATGTTATGTAACAAAGCCAGCTTTTTGCTTTCTTTTTAAAAAATTATTATGAACATATCTATGTGGCAATTTAAAGTAAAATAAGCTGGAAATATTTATGTTTCTAATTTAAAACATTTTCACTTGAGCTTCCAGATAAAGGGATCATGTTTTAGTGGGGGAACCAATTCCTTTAAGTTCCTTTAAATTTCATTCAAAACACTTCTGAATAAAATTTCTTCTGTTGAATATAAATACAAGAGTTAAAAATGCGTCTTGCATGTGAGCAAGAAAAATATACGAATCAGGGTATGCATGTGATACTTAGTGAAAATTTCATTCCTATGACTAGTACAGACTAGCTTGTTATTCTTTACCACGTCACACAATACGTGCAGCTCTGTTCACAGAGATACGCATGTATACAAATTCAGGAAAAAGTCAGCACCTATTTAGATGACTTGTCACCTCTGCTACCTCAACATTTGTAATTTGATAATTAATTAACTTGAATCTTGTCCCATCATGAAGATTAGTCTGTCCTAACATTCAAAATGGAATAAAGTTTAAGTAAAAATTATGTTCTCTGATCTGACCATTTCATTCACCTTATCAGTTATTAAACAATTTGACGGACATACAACTTTTTAGTAATGAATGAAGTACTGTTGCTTAGTTTATGAAGTTATATTATTTTAGTGAGAATTTTTGGGGAAAAAAAGGGTTGTGTTTTGGTTTTTGGAAGTTTTCATATAAAACTTATTTCCATGCTAATATGTAAGTATGGGCCAGCTCATTTTGGGGCTTTTGCAGGTGAGATTGATGAGATACTTGATTCTTGCTTTGATTCCCTTAAAGTAAGATGTAGGATCAGCTGGAGTTGGAAGAGGATGTTCTTCTCCCTGCCCATGATCACCAGCACTAGCTGGCAGCAGTTGCAGGACGGATCAGCCTGGCTTTCAAACCAAGGGACAAAATTAGCCAGTCCTGGCTTTATGCCTCTGAAACCTTGGTTTGTGGGTGACCAACAGTCAAAGCTGGTAATAATTTGAATAAGGGACTAATTAACACCAAATCCAAGCACTGATTTAACACAGTACAATCACACCTTCTGGTAGCATTGAAAGCAGCGTTTACTGCAAAGCAGTGATGACTATTGAAGCTGTTTCCTCTCAAATATAAAACGTTTTATTTTGCAGAGGTTTTAGATTTTTCAGGCTATTTTATATATGAATTTCTTGTAGTAGGATTGCTTGCCTGTAGCATCAGAACTCACTGTCAGTACTGAATTTCTTGTGTATTTTTTATGTGCCTTAGAGCTCTGATGTTACTTCTTACAGAAGTAATGGATTAATATTTTATGATTTTAAGTGTCCTGGATGTCCTTACTCAGATTACTGATGAGTTGAATGGCACAAGTGAGAAGGTTTAAACTGGTAAGAAGTTTCGAACCAAGAACAAAGATGTTGGTTGATTTCAGAAAAGTATCACACACAGTATCACAGTATCACAGTATCACAGTATAAGCAAGGTTGGAAGAGACCTCAAAGATCATCAAGTCCAACCCATTACNTGCTCTCCAGCCACTCCGACCCCAGCCTGTAGCTCTGCATGGGGTTGTTGTGGCCAAAGTGCAGCACCTGGCACTTGGATTTGTTGAAAGCCATCCCCTTGGACTCTGCCCATCTGTCCAGGCTCTCGAGGTCCCACTGCAGAGCCCTTCTGCCCTCCAACCCACCAACATCTGCCCCCAGCTTGGTGTCATCTGCAAACTTGCTGACGTAATGATACATCATCTGTTTATGTGACACAGGATGCATTACCTGAAATGTCTGTAGTGCATAAACGAGCAGTTTGTTATTCTGGAGTGAGAAAAATTGTTGCTCAAGTGCCTCTGCAAATGAATGGGATAAGTTCTCTTCTCTGTAGCAGTTTTTAAACTTCCTTTACAGAATATTTCTGGATTACAGAAGCATTTTTAATGTGTGTATGTTGATGGATCTCTAGGAAACTGTCACCATTTTAACAAATTTGTGAGATGTGGAGGAAACTTCCTTTCTGGAAGAAAGTTTAGTGGTGCAGTATGGAGATATCTTCATCTAGTACAGTCTAATTGCCACATATCATTTTGGCAAATGAGGCTACTTAAAAAGGTACAGTGTTAGACAGGAAGTTGCAGTTGCAGAAGCAAATAAAAATTAGAATATGCAGCCTTTCTTGAACTTCACCACTGATGCTGTCTCAGTGGTTTGCCTTCTGGCATCTGCTTCCTGTTGTTTTCTGAACTCTTTTTTCTTCAAGAGGGGATCTGTTAGAAATCTGTGATCCTCCTTCCAAAATGCGCTCTAGCTAATTCTTAGTGAGTTGAAGCTATTCTTAACTGTTTTGGACCTCAGAACTATCACCAGACTTTTAGGACTAGCTCAAGTTCAGGCTCTTCTTGGACTTCAATAGGTACATTGACCTGAGAAATGACACTTCAAGGACTAGGCACTGTCCACAGTTTACAGTGCACTGAATCAACTTCTTGAAAGAGACAAAAAAGTTACAAGCAGTAAGATGCTGTGCAAACCTGAGTGACAGCTAAAAACCCATGCTTGCACATTGCAGTCCAAGAATCCCAGCAAGATGGAGAAAATGAAGTCTCTGTGCAGAGAGTTTGTGCGCAGAGACACTGCTGCAAACAAGATCTCAACCTCTACTTCAGTGTAATATTCGCTGTAAGAGCTATAAAACCTTTGAATGTCTGCAAGAAGAATGTTATATGTGAGAATGATAAGCAGTAGTAGATGCAAAAGCACTAGAAGTAGGATAACTGTGAAATTATATTCCTTTATGTACTCCTTAGGTTTATGGTAGACAGCAGTTTAAGGGGTCATTCAGGAGCATCGTCCAGAGCAATGTATTTTAAATACTTTGCTTAGAGACACTGATGTTCTTTTCCAGTTAATTATCCTTTTCTTAATTTTTAACTCCTCAGTTTTTAATTAATTCCTTTAGCACACTCCATTAATATGTTTTGCAGTTTATATAATACTGTAGCTGAGAGAGTGTTTTATGTTTTTACACTTGCAGCAAAATTATAGATTCTTAACTGCTTTTATGAATACAGAGAATTACCTTCCCTGACCCCTTCCAATACTACTCATAGTACTTCAAGATTTTTATCTTATATTCTCTCTTTCCCCTATTCTTTTGTCTCAGGTGGAAATACCTTGTCTCTTACATTATGTAGTATTATTAAAGTATTTCATAAGTGTAATCATCTTTATTGTCATTCAGTATTTTTTCATAATTATCCTTTCTTAAAATTGACTAGCTAGAGCTGTATAAGTTTTTAAGTTGTGTTCTCAAATCCCAGAGTCTTGTTCCCAATAATTTTAAAACTTTCTGACTTGATGCTGAAGTTATGCTTTCCACAATTATCCATAACAATTTCAAG
>WBNM01039298.1:1487-11591 GCA_013399055.1 Ramphastos sulfuratus | reverse complement strand
TGCTGAGCATCTGGAGACCACCATAAGCTGCTTCTTTCCCAGCAGGTAGTTGAAGACATCACAGATCTCCCTCTCCCCATGCCCTAAAGCTTGAGTGCTGCTCCTCAACTCCCTGCAGCTTCCTGAAGCCTGGCAGGCAGCCGACTGCTGCAGCCCAGATTGGAAAGCTTCCCTTGAATAAATCTAAGCCCAACAGTCATGAACCAATGTGCTGGAATAACTGCCTGGATCTTCTACCCTCTCATTTTCATCAGCCATGTCTTTGGCTTCTAAATCAGGTTAATTAAAAATTGCTGGAGTTAATGGTGGGTGAGCAGCACTTCAACAGATTCATTTTTTTTAGATGTTATTGATTCACTTTTTCTTTTTTTTTTTTTTTTTTGTTCCTAGGCACCATAAAAGGATGCAGAGGAATATGGATGCTGCCTTGAAGCAAGCAAGAAGCTCCTCCGAGCAGAGGCACTGATTGCAAGCAGAGCATTCATGATGCAGATCTTCGGGCAGAAGCAAACCCTCCCATCAACTCCCTACTCCCATTTCTCCTTCAGCACATTCCCAGAATCACAGAAAAATCCAGGATCACCAAGTCCAACCTATTCATTGCTCCAGGATGCTCCCCTTGCCTGCTTTGAGCTTCAGGACCCTGCTCTGCCTCCTGACCGATCTGGCTGTGGCTGTTAAACCAAATCCTGCTCAGCTCCTGCCCACACCAAGTCTATTTCCCCCTGTAATTCCTTCACCAGTGTTTCCACACCAGGATTGGTCTCCTTGGCACACAGTTCTCTAGCTGATGGTTGTGTGTGTGAGTGCCAGCATGTGGGCACTGGAGGTCTTCAGGGCTCTGTCCTGGCTCCAGTGCTGCTTAGCATCTTTGTCACCAAACATGGACACTGCCATTGAGGGTTAGGGGTGACACCAAGCTGTGTGGTGCCATGGACTCACTAGAGGGCAGGGATGGCAGCCAGAAGGATCTGGACAGGCTGTAGAAGTGGGGAAGGGACAGCTGCAGGAGGGTCAACAAGTCCAAGTGCAAAGGCCTGCAGCTGGCTCAGGCCAAGCTCAGGCACAAATCCAGCAGAGGTGCAGAGGGGGTTGAGAGCAGCCCTGAAGAAAGAGCCTTGGGGGTGCTGGGTGCTGAGAAGCTGCCCAGGAGCCAGCAGTGCCCTCATGCATCCCAGCAGGCAGCTGTGTGCTGGGCTGCAACCAGAGCAGTGTGGGCAGCAGGGCAAGAGAGGCCATTCTGCCCCTTGCCTCTGCTCAGACCTCACCTCCAATCCTGCCTCCAGTGCTGCTGGCCCCAGCAGCAGGAGGACACAGAGCTGCTGCAGGGAGGCCAGAGGAGGCCACAAGGATGAGGCAAGGGCTGGAGCAGCTCTGCTGTGAGCACAGGCTGAGGGAGCTGGGGGGGTGCAGCCTGCACAAGAGAAGGCTCCAGGGGCACCTCAGAGCTGCCTGCCAGCAGCTGAAGGGATCCTGCACGAAGGCTGCAGAGGGACTTGGGCTAAGGGGCTCTAGAGACAGGCCAAGGGGCAATGGTTTGCAGCTGAGGCACAGCAGGCTTAGAGTGGAGCTGAGGCAGAAGTTGTTCAGCAGGAGGCTGCTGAGACTCTGGCACAGGCTGCCCAGGGAGGCTGTGGCTGCCTCCTGCCTGGGGGTGTTGCAGGCCAGGTTGGATGAGGCCTTGAGTAGCTGAGTCTGGCTGAGAGGTGTCCCTGGGCATGGTGGGGAGGGTGGAGGAGATGAGCTCTGAAGTCTCTTCCAACCTGAGACATTCTCTGATTCTATGAACACTCCTTGCCCAGCAAGGGATCAAATTTCTCCTCATCTTCAGCTGGAACCTCCTGGGTTCAAGTTTGTGCCCCTTGGCCCTTGTGCTGTCCCTGGGCACCACTCAGAAGATGCCAGCCCCAGCCTCTTGCCCCCCACAGCCCCTTGAGCTCTTGCTGAGCATTGCTCATATCCCCAGGCCTCCAGGGAGACCTCAGAGCAGTCTTCCAGTGCCTGAAGGGGGCTACAGGGGAGCTGGGGAGGGATTTGGACAAGGGCTGGGGGTGACAGGATGAGAGCAATGGACTGAAGCTGGAAGAGAGGAGACTGAGACTGGAGATCAGGAAGAAATTCTTGGCAGTGAGGGTGGGGAGAGACTGGCACAGGTTGCCCCAGAAGGCTGTGGATGTGCCCTCCCCAGAGCTGTTCAAGGCCAGGCTGGATGAGTCCTTGAGCAAGTTGAGCTGGTGGGAGGTGTCCCTGCCCATGGCAAGGATGTTGGAACTGGCTGATCTTTGAGCATGCTTCCAACCCAGCCCATTTTATAGATCTATGACTCTTCAAGTAGATGTAGCAGGAAAATCCACCAGGTCCAGGTCTCTGCAGGACTTTGGCTGCTCATGAACCCCCTGAGACACAATCTGCTTCTCTTTGTCTTTGAGAGCTGAGCTGGTTTGGGTCCTTGCTCAGCCTTCCAGTGGTGAGCAGCTGAGTGAATTGTCAGAAGGGATTTCCAGAGTGTGCCAGTTCACTCCTCAGGAAGAGTTTCTCTTGCCTTTTATCTGATTTGATGCTTCAATTGCTACAAGCAGCCTAAATTAATTTACAAGAGGAAAAAAAAGCTTCTCCTCCATTCTTCTTGCCAGCAAGGCTGGAGCAGTGATATGCTCCTAACAGTGGCCCTAGCACAGGCACCAGATAACAAAGTGCCTTATCAAAGAGCAGGACAAGGGACATTAAACTACTGCCACCAAGGACTTCTGCTCAGCACCGCTCAGAGGCTTCCTGAGCTCTCATCTCAACAGCTCACAGCACCTGGGCACACATTGGCTCATCTTCAGCCACCTCCAGGGCTTGCCTCTGCTGCAGCCACTCTGCTCCCCCAGCCTGGAGCGTTCCTGGGGGTTGTTGTGACCCAAGTGCAGCACCCAGCACTTGGCCTTGGTGAACTTCATCCCACTGGTCTTGGCTCATGGCTCCAGCCTGGCCAGATCCCCCTGCAGAGCCTCCCTACCCTCCAGCAGCTCCACATCCCACCCAGCTTGGTGTCACCTGCAAGCTGACTGGGGGTGCCCCAATCCCCTCAGACAGGTCACTGAACAGCCACAGAAGCACAGAATGTCAGGGGCTGGAAGGGACTTCCAAAGCTCATCCAGTCCACCCCCCCTGCCAGAGCAGGAGCACCTAGAGCAGATCACACAGGAACACATTAAGATGGTTCTTGAATATCTCCAGAGAGGGAGACTCCACAACCCCCCTGGGCAGCCTGTTCCAGTCTTCTGGCACCCTCACAGGGAAAAAATTCCTCCTCCTGTTTCCATGGAGCTTCCTATGCCTCAGCTTCCACCCAGTGCCCCTTGGCCTGGCATTGGGCATCCCCCAGCAGAGCCTGGCTGCAGCCTCTGGGCACTCATCCTGCTCATCTTTAGCAACATGAATGAGGGCAGCCCTCAGGCTCCTCCAAGCTGCAAGCTCCCAGCCTCAGCTCCCTCAGGCTCTCCTCCTAAGGAAGATCTTTCACTGCCTTCAGTATCTTTGTGGCTCTGTGCTGGACTCTCTCAAGCAGTTCCCTAAGCTCCTTCTTGAACTCAGGAGCCCAGAACTGAACACAATATTGCAGATGCAGCCTCAGCAGGGCAGAGTAGAGGGGCAGGAGAACCTCTCTGCACCTACTACCCACAGCCCTTCCAACCCACCCCAGGATGCCCTTGGCCTTCTTGCCCACCAGAGCACATTGCTGCCTCATGCTCAACCTTCCAGCCACCAGGACCCCCGAATCCTTTTCCCCTTCACTGCCTTCCAACAGGTCAGTCCCCAACCCATCCTGCTCCCTGGGGTTGTTCTTTCCCAGCTGCAAGGCTCTCCCCTTGCCCTTGTTGAATTTAATTCCCTTTCTCCCTGCCCAACCCTCAGCCTCTCCAAGTCTGGCTGAATGCCAGCACAGCCTTCTGGTGTGTGCCAGCCACTCCACCCAGTTCTGTGCCATCTGTGCCATCTGCAAACCTGCTGACAGTGCCCTCTGTGCCCTCATCCAGGGCACTGATGAATACATTGAACAGAACTGCTCCCAGTACTGACCCCTGTGGGACCCCACTGCTCACAGGCCTCCAACTGGACTCCATCCCACTGGATGGGGCACTTAGTGCCATGGTCTGGTTGATTGGCTAGGGCTGGGTGATAGGTTGGGCTGGATGAGCTTGGAGGTCTCTTCCAACCTGCTTGATTCTGTGATTCTATGTGCCCTGGTGGCCAAGAAGGCAGATGGGGTCCTGGAGGGCATTAAGAGGAGTGTGGGTGGCAGATCCAGGGAGGTTCTCCTCCCCCTCTGCTCTGTTCTGCCCTGCTGAGACCTCAGCTGCAATATTGCATCCAGTTCTGGGCTCCCCAGGTCAGCAGGGACAGGGATCTGCTGGAGAGAGTCCAAGGGAGGGCTGAGAAGGTGATGAAGGGGCTGGAGCAGTGCCCTGTGAGGAGAGGCTGAGGGACCTGGAGCTGTTTGATCTGGTGAAGAGAAGACTTAGAGGGGATCTAAGCAATATTTGTAAATATCTGAGGGCTGGGGGTCAAGAGGGAGGGGACAGACTCTGCTCAGTTGTACCCTGGGATAGGAGAAGAGGCAATGAATGGAAACTCCAGCACAGGGAGTTCCACCTCAGCATGAGGAAGAGTTTCTTTAGTGTAAGGGTCCCAGAGCCCTGGAGCAGGCTGCCCAGAGAGGCTGTGGAGTCTCCTTCCCTGGAGGCTTTGCAGCCCTGTCTGGATGTGTTCCTGTGTGACCTGAGCTGGATTCTCTGGTCCTGCTCTGGCAGGGGGGTTGGACTCAATGATCTCTGGAGGTCCCTTCCAACCTCTAACATTCTGTGATCTGTGACCCTGTGACTTCACAAGACCAAAAAGCCATTGAGCAGATGACAGAAGCCCTGGTTTGGGTGTACCCTCTCTTGCTTTTCCCTTGCTCAGACACCATTTGCTTTCAGAACATGTTTTAAGGTTCACAGAATCATAGAATTTCTTCAGCTAGAAGAGACCTTCAGGACCATGGAGTCCAACTTTCAACCCAACCCCACCATGACCACCAAACCATGACCCCAAGTGCCAGGCCCACAGCTTCCTTCAACACCTCACAGGCATGGGGACTCCATCACCTCCCTGGGCAGCCTGTGCCAATCCCTGACCACTCTTTGCAGCAAAGAAAAATTTCCTCTTCTCCAACCTAACCCTCCCCTGGCACAATTCCAGGCCACTCCCTCTTCTTCCATCACCTAAGACTAGGGAGAACAGACCTCTGCAGTTCAACACAGCCACAAGCTGTTGGCCAAAAAGAGATGAATTCTCATTTCCATTTTTTATTTCCCTTCCATCCCAGTTTTATTTCCCAGCCAACATCCAGAAGAAGCCTCCCAGGCTCTCCTGCAGCTGCCTGGGCTCAGGTCCTGTTGGTATGAGCAAACTAGCAGCAGCTGTCCAAAACTATTAGTTGAAATAGCCTGGATTGTTTTAAGGCATATCCTATAAATAACCCAGAAGTGACAGAGCTTGACAGGCTGTCAATCAGCATCACTTCTAGCCAAGAGACATCTGTCACATTCCCTTCCTACCTTGAGACAAGTCTTGAGGGGGAAAGAAGAGGCAGATACTGGTTGGATTCCCTCCACACCCATGCTCATTGCTTCAGTCTGTTTCTGGTGGATCCAAAGCAAGGCAGGAACAGCCTCAAAATACTGCAAGAGGGTGCCCAGGGATGTGTTTGAGGCTCCATCCCCAAAGACATTCAACATCAGACTGGATGGGGCCCTGGGCAGCCTGAGCTAGTTGGAGGTGTCCCTGCTGAGTGCAGGGTGGGAGGGTGGCCAAGATGACCTTGGAGGGTCCCTTCCAACCTGATGCAATCTGTGAGGACAGGCTTAAAGGCAGTGGCTGCCATGGTCCAGGACCCTCTTTCTGAGGGGTTGGGGAATGATCAGCTCAGACCCCAGCATCTATGGATGAGGGATGAAGGCTTCTTATCCTCACCTGCATTGAATTTCCTCCCTGCTCGAGTCCCACGGGAGGCTGCTTCCAACCTCCCCATTCAGCTCTCATCTTTTCCTGGACTGAGTAACTCACCCTGAGCACTGCTCAGCACTGCTTGGTTCCTCTACAGATCTTTGCTGAGGGCCCTTGCTGAAGCTGTTGGGAATGTCACCTCCTCTCTGCAAAGACTTGCTGCGGTGAGTTGTTGAGAAGAGCATGAGAAGGTGGTAAAGGGAAGGCTCTCCTCACACTCTGCTCTGCCTTAGTCAGGCCACATTTGGAGTCCTGTGTCCAGCTCTGGGCTCTGCCAGTTGCAGAGAGCCTGGGAAGTACTGGAGAGAATCCTGGGGAGGCTGGGGAGAGGCTGAGGGGCCTGGAGCAGCTCTGTGAGGAGCAAAGGCTGAGAGCCCTGGGGCTGAGAGCCTGCAGAAGAGCAGCCCCACAGGGCGTCTGAGCAGTGCTCAGCAAGAGCTGAAGGGGCTGTGGGGGGCAAGAGGCTGGGACTGGCATCTCTGAGTGGTGCCCAGGGACAGCACAAGGGGCACAAACTGGAACCCAGAAGGTTCCATGTGAAGATGAGGAGCAACTTGTTTGTTGTGAGGGTGCTGGAGGGCTGAGCAAGCTGCCCAGAGAGGTTGTGGAGTCTCCTTGTGTGCAGATCTACCGATCCCACCTATCTGTGTTTCTGTGTGACCTGCCCTAGGTGATCCTGCTTTGGCTTCCAACCCTCCCTATGCATTTTGCTGCTGGGCAAGTGCTGTGAGTGCCCTGCTGGAGCAGGGGAGGTTGGGACTGGCTGAGCTCCAGAGGTCCCTTCCTAAACCCACTCTGCTGGGATTCAAGGATTTGATGACAGCCTTGGAGAGGGGCAGTAGGTTTGGAAGGCTTCAGCACAGGCTGCCCTAAGACTGAACTCCTCAGTCCCTTCTTCATCTTGGTTCTTTGCAGAATGCTTAGTGCAGAAGACAATGAACTGTGGTTCTCTTCTCTGCAGAGCAACGAGGATGAAGCTCAACAACTCTCTCAGCCCCTTAACTCAGACAGCACCTCAAACCCAAAGAAAGGAAAGGAGGCATCTATCCTCTCCCTGCCCACAGGGACTCCACAGCTCAGTTTTCATCCTGTCCAGGGGCTTCTCCCTCTGTCTTCTCTGGAATCCAGCAGAAAACATTTTCTGGGGCTGCTGCAACATTGCAAAGGTCAGCATGGGGTGCAGGGCAGGGGAGGAGATGCCACAGCAGCTCTGCACTGATCCAGAATGACAACCTAAAGGCAGCTCGTGGGCTGGAAGGTGACAGGGTTGCCTTTTTCACCTGAAGAACTCTGCTTTCCTACCTGAACCCAGAGTCAGCTCTGCTTACTTCAACAGAGGAAGTCATCTGCTGCTCTCACTGCCTCACAGATGTGACGTGGTTGAGCAGAGAATGAGCAGGAGCCTGGCCCCATTCCTGTATCTTGGAGTTAAGGTATCACAGATTGCATTGGGTTGGAAGGGATCCTCAGAGGTCATCTTGTCACCAGGGACACCCCCAGCTAGATCAGGCTGCTCAGAGCTGCATCAAGCCTGACCCTGCCCAACAATGGGACCTCAGTCACCTCCCTGGGCAGCCTGTCCCAGTAGCTCACCACTCTCACTGTAAAGAACTTCTCCTGGTGCCCAATCTAACTCTGCCCTGCTCCACTTCCAAACCATTTCCCCTCCTATTGCCTCAGGCCCTCCCCAGCCTTGCTGGTGGTCCCCTGCAGATACTTAAGTGCAGCTCTAAGGTCTCCTCGAAGCCTTCTCTTCTCCAGGCTGAACAACTCCAACTCTCTCAGCCTCTTCTCACAGCAGAGCTGCTCCAGCCCCCTCTGATCACCTTGGTGGCCTCCTCTGGACCCTCTCCAGCAGCTCCAGGGCTCTCTTGTGCTGGAGGCCCCACAGCTGGCCCCAGCCCTGCAGGTGAGGTCCCCCCAGAGCAGAGCAGAGGGGCAGGATCCTCTCTCTCCAGGTCTGCCCACGCTGCTTTGAATGCAGCCCAGGCTGCCCTTGGCCTTCTGGGCTGCCAGTGCCCACTGCTGCCTCCTGCCCAGCTTCTCCCCCATCAGCACCCCCAAGTCCTTCTCTGCAGGGCTGTTCTCAACCTCATCCTCCCCCAGCTTGCCCAGGGTTGCCCCAGCCCAGGTGCAGGACCTGCACTTTGCCTTATTGAACCTCCTGAGGTTCTCAGCTCACCTCTGCAGCCTCTCCAGGCCCCTCTGGATGCCACCTCCATCCCTTCCTGCACTCTCCCCAACCTCATCACTCAGCTTGGTGCCACCTGCAGACTTGCTGAGGGTGCCTCAACCTCCCTGTCCATAGCACTGAGGGAGACACTGAGCAGCACTGGTCCCAGTACAGACCCCTGAGAGCCACCACTTGTCCCCCACCTCCATCAGGACATTTTTTCTTCTCTGCTCAGCACTAAACATGAATTTGTCTGAGCTGCAATCTGCACTGGAGTGGAAAGGTTGAGGGAGGGGGAAAAAATTGCTGCAGTAAGCTGAAACCTGGGGAGATGTACGTGAGGAGAAAGAGGATGAGGACCTCATGCCTCATCTCCTGCTTTGCCACCTCCATCTGAAGGTTGCTTGGGGCGACTCTGACACAGAGAAGGCTTCGCTGCAGTGGATTCTAAGCACTGGACCCTCCTAGAGATCCTTCCCTAACCCAGGAGGTGACAGAGCATCCTTTTGTCCCCACTGCCATCCCTTCTTCTGCAAACTCAGGGGCTCACCACCACCCACAGGCTTTGCTCCACCAGGCTACAGAAGCCCAAATGCTTTTCAATCACCAATTTGTGGTCTCCCTGCAAAGGGCAAGGAGAGCCTCAAGCTTTCAGGGATGGGCACTCCTGGTCCCCTTTCCTGCTCTGGCAAGAGTTTCTATGGCAACTCTAAGATGGGTCTCGAAGGGAAGAATTCTGGTAGGCTCTGTCTGGAGTAGTTTATAACATCAGGGCTGGCAGGCAGGAGAGCAAGGCCACCTCCTCCTCCATGCCCTCAGGTCAGAGTTTGTGCTGAGCAAACAGCTCTTTGTGCTCCACAATGCATTTGTTCATCTGCCTAATGTTCAATTCAGCCTTTTCAGGCTCCCAAGCCAGGAGGGTGGGGGAAAAAAAGATTTCATTTCCAGCCTTGGTGTTTTGCTCCAGCTGTAAATTCTGCTCTGTGACAGCAGTGGTTGTGTCCAAGACCTCCACGCTTCCAGCTACAGAAAGGGAACCACCTCCTGCTGTCTGTCTCCATGATACATTTTTTTAGCCATAAGGATTGGGAATTTGCTCCTGTTTCACAGAAGCACAGAATGTCAGGGGCTGGAAGGGACCTCCAAAGCTCAGCTAGTTCCAACCCTCCTGCCAGAGCAGGGTCACCTAGAGCAGATCACACAGGAACACATCCAGGCAGGTCTGCAAAATCTCCAGAGAGGGAGACTCCACAACCCCCCTGGGCAGCCTGTTCCAGGCTTCTGGCACCCTCACAGGGAAAAAATTCCTCCTTCTGTTTCCATGGAACTTCCTATGCCTCAGATTCCACCCAGTGCCCCTTGGCCTGGCATTGGGCATCACCCAGCAGAGCCTGGCTGCAGCCTCTGGGCACTCACCCTGCACATCTTTAGCAACATGAATGAGGGCAGCCCTCAGGCTCCTACAAGCTCCCAGCCCCAGCTCCCTCAGGCTCTCCTCCTAAGGAAGATATTCCCCTGCCTTCAGTATCTTTGTGGCTCTGTGCTGGACTCTCTCAAGCACTTCCTTGAGCTCCCTTTTGAACTCAGGAGCCCAGAACTGGACACTATTCCAGATGTGGCCTCAGCAGGGCAGAGTAGAGGGGCAGGAGAACCTCTCTGCACCTACTACCCACAGCCCTTCCAACCCACCCCAGGATGCCATTGGCCTTCTTGGCCACCAGAGCACATTGCTGCCTCATGCTCAACCTCCCAGCCACCAGGATCCCCAAATCCTTTTCCCCTTCACTGCCTTCCAGCAGGTCAGTCCCCAACCCATCCTGCTCCCTGGGGTTGTTCTTTCCCAGCTGCAAGGCTCTCCCCTTGCCCTTGTTGAATTTAATTCCCTTTCTCCCTGCCCA
>WBNM01039296.1:35132-67819 GCA_013399055.1 Ramphastos sulfuratus | reverse complement strand
CACATCTTTCTCTGCCGAGCAGTTTCTAGCCACTCTGCCCCTGCCTGAAGCGCTCATGGGGTTGCTGAGCTGGCCGAGCTGAAGCGCCTTCACCATCCCTGCACACCCCCGGGGCTGCCCAGCCCGGGCCAGCGGGACGCACGGGGAGCCGCCCGGGGCCTGGCTTCCCCTTGCCCCTCCGCCGGGCCCAAAGTGAGCCGCTGGCCCGCGGACGGGCCGGGCCGGGCCGGCACTTACGGAGAGCGCAGAATAGCGCGGCCAGCCCAGTGCGGAGCAGCGCCCCGGCTCTCCCCTGCCACGGCCCTCCCGCCATGGCAGGCCTGCTGCACATGGCCCCGCTCCCGGCCCGGGCAACCGCCGTCCCGCCTGACCCCCAAGGCCTCCGTGTGCCCCTCGCTCCGCCACGCCGGCCGCACTCGCCGCTAAACGCTGCCCCGGCGCTTCGGCCTCGCCGCTGTCCCCATGCCCTGTGAGGGTTCGCAGCGGCGGGGGCCGGTCAGCAGCCGCCGCGTCTCGCAGGCACTGGCGAGGGCAGCCCGGGTGGGGGCCTGCGGCGGAAGGACTCCGCCTGCGCGGCCGTAGCCAGGGCAACCACGCGGGCAGAGGCTCGGGGAGCGTCGCGGTGCTCGGCTGAGCCTCTCGTTCCGGCACCGGGAGGAGGCCGTCGCTGCCGCCCGGGAAGCGGCTTTCTAGCCGGTCCGCCGTGCATGAAGGTGAGGAGAAGGCGTGAGAGACGGGAAGCAGGAAGGACAAACCGATCCTATCCTGCCCGGCTTCCTTTCTCTGTCAGCGCTTAGACCTCCAGCAAGCAGGAGGGTTTGTTTGCGGGCAGCAAGCGATGGAGCAGAGGCTTTTAAACAGCAAAAGCAGTTCTGCTGCTGCACACAAGTTGGCAGGGCAAAATGCCAAGCTGTCTGTGTTTCATGGAATCGTTTCAGTTGGAAGAGACCTTCAAGATCAAGTCCAACCGTTACCTATATCTACCACAACTGAAGCTGAATCGAGTCACTCAGCACCACATCTCTGTCTCTTTGAAACACCTCTAGGGATGGGGATTCAACCACCTCTCTAGGCAGGCTGTCCCACTGTTTGAGAGCTCTGTGAAGTAGTTTCTTCTACTATCCAGCTTAAACCTCCCCTGGTGCAACTTGAGGTCATTTTCTCTCGTCCTGTCACTTGTTACTAGGCAGGAGAGACCAACGCCCACCTCACTCCCACCTCCTTTCAGGGAGCTGTAGAGAGCCAGAAGGTCTCCCCTCTGCCTCCGGGGACGTGTTCAGCTTCTGCTAAAATTGGGAAGACTTAGACCCTGGCTCTGTGTTCTTGCAGAACTTGAGTGACTCCGACACTGCAAAGAGAGCAGCACCCAGGGACCACTCTCACTTTTCCCTTTTTCTTTTCCTGTTTTTCAGTGAGTTTTGATGTTGCTGGGGACACCTCTGATAGAGCTGACCACACTTCATCCAGCAGCAAGAACTGTCATGACTTACACTGCAAGGAAGTGTGGCATCTGCTTTCAGCCTCCTTCCATTGTCCTGATCTACAAAGAAGACAGCAAGGATAAGATTCGCCAGCGCATCATGCCTGTCAGAAACTTCTCCAAGTTCTCAGGTGGGACATGTTAATTGTAGCATCCCCCAAGTCCCTTCCAGACACAGTGGAAGGAACAGATAGTTGGTAACAGCACAGAGTCATAGAACTGTTCCAGTTAGAAGATCTTTAAGATCTTCTAGTTGAACTGTTAACCCAATACTGCCAGGGCATCACTAAACCGTGTCCCTCAGCACCACATCTACATGACCTTTAAATACCTCCAGGGATGGGGACTCCATCACTGCCCTGGGGAGCCTGTTCCAGGGCTTGACAAGCCTTTCGGGGAAGAAACTGTTCCTCATGCCCAACCCAAACCTCCCCTGGGGCAACTTGAGGCCATTTCCACTCGAGGCCATCTTATCACTTGTTACTAGGGAGAAGAGGCCAACACCCACCTCACTCCAACCTCTATTAAGATACTAGTGGAGAGGCAGAAGCTGGGTAACTTCTTGCCAATATGCAGGGAACGCAGAGAGAGATTGTTTTAGGATAACACTTTCTCCACTGAGGAGCCCAAGGCTACATCTTAACATGAGTAGTGTCTCTGCTAAGTCTGGGGGTCTTGCTTGTGATAGATTAGGAGAAGAGGATGTGTTCATGGGAAAAGGTTTGCTTGCAGCTGTAAGTCCTCATGGTAGCTTTCTCTTTAGATTGCAGCATGGCTGCCGAGCAGCTGAAGAATAACGCCCGGCACAAGGCTTACCTAGAAAGAGTCTCACTGCGTCAGCTACGGAAGCTGTACAGTTTGCTGAAAGGTCACCTGGGAGGGGAGAGTCTGGCTGAGAGCTTGGAAAAGTTTCAGCAGGAAGAGACCATTGACCCAGAAGAGGACATGAACAAACTAGATGACAAGGAACTAGCCAAAAGGAAGAGGATCATGGATGAGCTCTTTGAAAAGAACAGGAAGAAGAAGGATGACCCAGATTTCATCTATGACATTGAAGTTGATTTTCCACAGGATGAACAGCTGGAATCTTGTGGCTGGGACATGGAATCAGATGAAGAAATCTGATTCTGGACAAAGATGTCTTGGATAAGTAGTTCAGAGACAAATCTCCCAGGCCTAACAGAATGAGGTCAGCCCACATATCTCAACCATGTCCTCAGCTTATACCACTGATACACTTAGCACTGGCTATCAAGCACCTAAGGCCTCAGGGGCTGCAGCAATTCCAGGTTTAAGTGAACTTTATTTAAGAAGCCAGACTTAATGAAATGGAGCTTGGACAAGCTGAACTTACTGATGGTTTAGTCCTTTCATTTATTTAATCTTTCACAGAATCTTGGAATGGTGGAGATGGGAAGGGACCTCCAGAGATCAAGTGGGTTGTACTCAACCCACTTGTTAAAGCAGGGTCATCCAGAGCAGACTGTCCAGGATTACAATATCCAGGTGGGTTTAGAGTATCTTCAAAGAGGGAAACTCTACAATCTCTCTGGGCAGCCTGCTCCAGGGCTGCAGCACCCTCACAGCAAAGAATTTTTTTCTTATGTTCAAGTGAAACCTCCTGGGTTCCAGTTTGTGCCCATTGCCCCTTGTCCTATCACTGGGCACCACTAGGAAGAGTCTGGCCCAATGCTTGTACCCCCCACCCTTTAGATACTGATCAGCATTGAGAAGGTCCCCTCTCAGGCTGCTGTTCTCCAAGCTAAACAGCCCCAGGTCTCTCAGCCTTCCCTCCTTACAGAGGTGCTCCAGTCCCCTCAGCATCTTTTTAGCCTCCACTGGACTCTCTCCAGTAGTTCTCTATCTCTCTGGAACTGTGAAGCCTAGAACTGGACACAGTACTCCAGGTGTGACCTCAAGAGGGCAGAGTAGAGGGAGAGGAGAACTTCCCTCGATCTGCTGGACACACTTCTTAATGCATCTCAGGATGCAGTTGGCCTTCTTGGCCATGAGGGCAGATTTTGATCTTTCAGTCAGCTTTGGCTGACAGCCTCACCAGCTTGCCTGGCCCTGAATTTTCCTCATTGTTGACTGAACATGAAGTGGTCAATGTTTACATCTTGGAAGCAATGGTCAAACCTCACTGGGTGTAGATGGTGTTTGTCATTACTTGCTGGAGTGTTAAATACTGGTATCTTTGGATAGATCAACATGGCACTCTCACACTTCCTGAGTGGTCCTTAAATCTCCAACTTTCTTACACAAGTATAAATGCTCATACTTCAAAAATGGAATATATAGAAAATAAAGCAGCCTTGAAGGTGATTTTGAAAACCCAGTGGCTTCAAGGTGCTGAAGTGAGGTGGTTTGTTTGCTGATACTATGAGGTGATGCCTTCTCAGTAAGTGCTCAGCTCTGGAAAGCTGTACTTCAGCTGCCTAAATGTTTTAGACAGCAGTGTGGTATAAGGTCACAAAGGCTGACAGTTGCTTTAGAACAAAACAAAGCCTTTACCCCTGCTGCCTCACCAGGCTCCAGTTCCCAGCTCACTTGAAATCATGCAGAGGGAGAACCTGATGTGACGAGTAAAGCCACAGCCAAAGGACCTCCCTGTAATGTTTTAAAGGTCACCGAGAAGTTAATCTCTGCAAACAAGTATTCTACTTACCCCACTGAAGTTTTTTATCCCACTTTTTACCTCAGCTAGTTTGTACTAGCCAAATCCTGCTCTCTTGTAAGAACTGAAGGACTAAGATTAGGGTTCTTCAGAAATTATCTCACTCAGATTTTAGCCTTCTGAACCTGAGTGGCTGGGAGGGTTGTGACTGGGATAGGTCTCCATCCTGAGTTGAGTGGCTTCAGACTGATGCTTGAGGTAACTAAGAGGAGTTCTAAATTGCTTCCAAGATTAGTTTAGTTCCTATCTTCCTACTGGCAACCTCAAATTAATTAAAATATGTCCATTTTATCAATAAGACATGATACCAGAGCACAAAAGAGTTTGGAAGAGCTCTCCTCCTACACACTGAAGTTAGAGTGAGCTCTGTGAAGAGTCTGAAATGAGTGGCAGTTAAACCACTGGATGTTGTTGTTGCTGGAGGAGATGAGTGAACTTATGTTTGTCCAAGGGAGGCTCCAGCTCAGAATAGAAATGGAAGCCAGTGCCTCACTTGCCAAAAAACGTTAAATAAATTAAAAAAAAAAAAAAAAAAAGCTCCTGACTCAGCTGGCCCAGGAACATGAAGGGGGAAAAGAAAAGGCTCCAGGGAGACCTTATAGCTACCTTTCAGTATCTGAAGGGGACCTGCAGAAAGGCTGGGAGGAACTGTTCAGAAGGGCTTGTGGTGACTGGATGAGGGGCAATGGTTTGAAACTGGAGCAGAGTAGATCTAGACTGGACTTAGGAAGAAGTTCTTCACAATGAGAATGGTAAAATACCAGAACACGTTACCCAGGGATGTAGTGGAGACCTCATCCCTGGAGACATTCAAGATTTAGACTCAGTGCGTCAGGGTTGGACAAGATGACCTTTGAGGGTTCCTTCCAGCCCAATGCAATCTGGCTCTGGTATGAACAGCAGCTTTGTAAGAACATCATCCACTCTGTAAGTGGAAGCTCATCTTGCTGCCCTAACATCCCAGCTCCAGGAGCGCTGACTGTCCCTTATATGGGCTCAGTGTAAGCACAAACACCCACTTCTGATCCATGATCCAGGCAGTGCACCCACGGCTGCACCTCATGCCCCTGTCAAAAGGAGAAGCAGTGGCTGTGCCAGTGGAGGAAGCTCACACATCCACCCCCTGAGGCCAGACCCAGCACCCACAGCAGGAACAAAGGGCCCCAGGGAGAAGTGTGCTCACAGGGGCACCCTGCTCACCCTGCCAGCAGGGAGAAACCAAAACCTGGCCACGGTACCCAGTGCTAGTGCAACCTGGTAGAGGACATTTCACAGGGACATATTTATAGAATCACAGAATCATTTTGGTTGGAAAAGCCCTCTAGGATTACTGAGTCCAACCATCAACCCAACACCACCATGGCCATTAGCCATGTCCCAAAGTACCATGTCCACATTCCTTAAACACCTCCAGGGATGGTGACTCTACCACCTCCCTGGGCAGCCTGTTCCAAAGCCTAAGCACCCTTGCAGGAAAGAAATTCTATCACCTGATACTGGGGAGAAGAGACTGACCCCCACCTCACTGCAACCTCCTTTCAGGTACCTGTAGAGAGCAACAAGGTCTCCCCTCAGCCTCCTTTTCTCCAGACTGAACAACCCCAGCTTCCTCAGATGCTCCTCACCAGAGCTTTTCTCCAGACCTTCCGCCAGCTTTGCTTGCCCTTCTCTGGACATACTTCAGCATCTCAGTAGGTAACTTCTCCCTCAGGCATGCCACTTATGGGCAAAAGAATGGCTAAGACAAGCTGGTTTGGGCTATTTCAGTCTAAAATAGAGCTAGAAAACAGCTGACTCCTGAGACAGATTTGGTAGTGGAGTTTCCAGAGCCATGCCTGCACTTGGCCCCAGGGGTCCCTGCTGACTGCTCCAGTGAGGTCTGACTGGGCCAGCCTGTCTTGCAATCACCACGCAAGGCTAACCGATGGCCCCAGGCCTTGTCCTCATAGCTGTGCCAAGAAGGATGCTGCCCTGCTGCCAGCCTCGGCTCTCACTGTACCTGCCCCAGCATCACTGCTGGCCCCACATCAGCTTGATCAACTCCTACGACCTCTTGGTTAAAGTCCAGTGTGAAGCGATACTGGGGCTGGCTGTGGGGGCCTGAACCTGCAGCACGTCCCTCATTGCCCCACTGAGCTCATCTGAGTCTAGGGAAGAACAAGCATTTCGTGTGCCCACACTGGCACTGCTGCCTGCTTCTCTGAATCTTCTGTCCCCATTAAGCTCAGAAATGCTTCACTGGAAAAATCCCAGCAGTGTCACAGGAACAAAGCTGCTGCAGTTCTCGGCACAGCTTCTGAGTTAGCACAAACCACCACCACTTCTCACTTCCACCCACAGGCACCGTCCAAGAAACAAAATAACACTTCCCCAGGTAGCGTGCAGTGGGTATCTGAGAGCCCATGTGTGCTGTGACCAGGGCTGGGTGCAGGAAACCCCCCCAGGCTGCTGCAGCCCACAGCCACCAAGAGTGGTGCTTGCTCAAGAGGGAGGAAGCCTTCCTCTTGTTTTATCTCCTTCACATCTGCTTCATCCAGCAGGTGCTGGAGAAAATGAAACCAGTGATAAAACATTAATAAAATCACAGAATGGTTTCAGTTGGAAAAGATCTCTAAGATCATCAAGTCCAACCATTCTCTAGCTCTGCCAAGTCTGGTGGTAAACCATGCCCCTCAGCACCACATCTCTGCCTCTGAAATGCCTCCAGGGACAGGGCTTCAACCATCTCCCTGGGCAGCCTGCTCCAGTGTTTGAGAATCCTTTCAGGGAAGAAGTTTCTTCTACTATATCCAATGTAACCCTTCCCTGGTGCAACTTAAGGCCATTTCCTCTCATCCTATCCCTTATTACTATGGAGAAGAGACCAACATCCACCTCACTCTAACCTCCATTAAGGTACTTGTAGAGAAGGTCTCCCTTCAGCCTCCTCTTCTCCAGACTAAACAACCTCAGTCCCCTCAGCTGCTCCTCACCAGACCTGTTCACCAGACTTGTTCTCCAGACCCTTCACCAGCTTTGTTGCCCTTCTTTAGACATGCTCCAGCACCTCAATGTCCTTCTTGTTATGTGGGGCCCAAAACCAAACCCAGTATTCGAAGTGTGGGCTCACTGGTGCTGAGTCAGTGGGGAGAGTCACTGCCCTGGTCCTGCTGGCCACACTATTGCTAATCCCGGCCAGGATGCTGTTGGCCTTCTTGGCCACCTGGGCACACACTAGCTCATGTTCACCTGCTATCAATCAACACACCCAGGTCTTTCTGTGCTGGGCAGCTCCCAGCCACTCACTCTGTCCATCACCAGTGACATAATTTATTCTCCACCTTTCAATCACTGTTTCATATCTTTGCTGCCTGTGCTGGTTCTGATGAGCTTTTCTAACTGGGCTTGTGACTTAACCAAGCAGCAGAACCCCAAAACACCTCTTTCAGCCCCACTGACAGTGCCTGTCATCCCAGCACACATACAGAAGTGCATGCCCTGGTCCGTCTGTGAGTTTGCTGGTGCCAGCAGTTGCAGTATGAGGAAGCTGTGGCCATGGAGACCCTTCCCTGCATTGCCTGGGTGATGCTTGCTCCTGCCCAGGGCAATTTGTGGAAGTTCACTGGAGACCTAGAGGACATTCAGCAGTGGGGAGTTGGCTGCAGAGGTGAATAAATAAAAGGAACTGCCTGAAGCAAGGGGAAACAGTGCTGGGGCAACTGTCCATTCTTCTTTGGCCAAGAGGTGTTTGGTGGTGTGTCCACTCAGCCCTTGCCAATATCAGCTGAAGGTTCCTACTGAAGATGTGTCCCTTGAGGATGCCCAGCACAGCCACAGGTTCCATCACCACACAGTCTCACACCCTTTGGATACCTTTAGGGTATCCATATCAGGAACAGCAGCTCAATTAGCACCCTATGGTCCTCCATCCATCAAGTCAGCATCTCACCCACCCCAGAGGGGTTGTCACCTGTAATCCTGACAGCCCACCCACATTTGTCATTCTTGAGCTCTTCCTCCTCCTCCTCAGTAGGGGCCAGACATCCCACACCGGCTTTTCACCATTTTCAGCAGCTTTTGCTTGAAGGTGAGGAAGACAACAACGAAGGCCACCAGGAGTGTCAGGCAGGTGGGCAGAGCCAACACCAGGTAGAGGAGAACTTGGTTGGCCATCTGCCAGCGGCAGCTCTGCACAATGGGCTCAGGCAGCATCCTGAGGCTCCACGTGTGGGAGGCATAGCTGCAGGTTACCTCCTGCCCATCAGGGACATGCAACCCCTCGACCCACTGCAAGGAGTCCCACCAGCCCAGCGTGCAGCAGTTGTAGGGGTTTTGGCTGAGGTAGACCTCCCGCAGGCTCTTTGCTAGTGGTGTCTCTGCCACATCTGCTGGGAGAGCCGGGAGGCTGTTGTCCCGCAGGTCCAGGCTCTGCAGTTTCAAGCCACCCAGTGAGGTGGGGAATACAGTCAAGGAGTTCCCTGAAAGGTCCAAGCACACAAGGCTGCTTAAGGCAGAGAAGTCCACCACGGTGGAAGAGAGGCTGGTGTTCCTCAGAGACAACACCTGCAGTGTCTGAGCAATGTCCTGCAGCCACCTCAGGTCCCCAGACAGTACCTGATGGTTATTGGAGAGGTCCAAATGCATCAGTGGTGTTCCCTGGAAGGGCTGGCCCCCCAGTCCCCGCAGACCACAGCTGGCCAAGGAGAGATGAGTCAAAGTCTCAACACCCCTGATGTCCACACAGGGGGGACTCTCTGCCTTGCTCATAACAGCTGGCTGGGGACAGAGGTCAACCTGGTTGTGGCTAAGGTCCACGGTAGTGATCTTCCTGGTGTAGGTGAAAACCGCAGGAGGAAGTGCTCGCAGCCTGTTGGCACTGAGGTTAAAGAGCTGCAGGTTGGGCAGGATGTCCTTGGCACCCACCTCCACCCCAAGCTCCACCAGACGATTCTGACTAAGGTCCAGCTCCATCAACATAGCTAAAGGGTCTCCCTCCATCAAGTGAAATGTCTCCAGGCAGTTCTGGTTCAGTTTCAGGTGAGTCAGGGAGGGCATCTGGGCCAGGAATTCCTCTGGCAGGTACCAGACCTGGTTCTGGCTCATGTCTAGGAGGCGCAGGGAGGAAAGGTTGCTGTGGCAGACCTCATCCCAGAGGCTGACTGTTGTGACACTGGTGGAGTTGCCATCAATGAGCAAGAACTGTACTGTGACATCTGCCAGGGATGTGCCATTGGGGAGGCGCTGATAGAAGCTCATCTTATTGTCCTTCAGCAGCAAGGAGTGCAGCTTGCTCTGCCGGGGCAGCAGAGGGAAGAAGAGGAGGTGGTTGTGGGACAAGTCCAGCACCTCCAGCTCAAAGAGGTCATCACTTTCCAGGGCCAGAAACCACTCAATGACATTGTTGCTGACATTGAGCACCCTGAGCTGGGTCAGGCCAAACTCCACTATGCAGGGGAGGTAGTTGTAAGCTAAGTTGAGCCTTTGCAGCCTCTGCAGCCCTTCAAAAGCTTGGTCAATCTCAAAAATGTAGTTCTTCTCCAGGTTCAGCTCCAAGAGCTGTGTCAGGTTTGCAAAGACAGATGAGTCCAGCCTCATGATGATGTTTCTAGCCACGGACAAGGACTCCAAGGAGGACAGGTTCCAGATCAAAACCGATACCATGTCCTCAGTGAGGCGGTTTCCAGCTAGATTCAGTGCCTTCAAGGCTGGCAGAGCAGAAAGAGCAGCTGCTGTCAGCGAGTAGTTGGTGAAGAGGAGGTTGTCTGCCAAGGAGAGCTTGTGGAGACCTTGGCTCCTGTGGAAGGTGCCGGGCTCAATGAGCTCCAGCTGGTTCTTGGGCAAACTGAGATGCCGCAGTCGGTGGTACGAGAGCAGGGAGGCATTCCCCAGAACCTGGATAGTGTTGTCATCAAGCAACAGCTCCTCAGTATCACCTTGAAGGTTTCCTGGGACAGAGCTCAGCCATCTCCCAGTGCAGTCTGCAATGCCCTGCACCTAAAGCAAGATGTGGATAAGTGATGCTGGTCTGAGAGGCAGGAGATGGGGGAAGATGAGAAGGAGAAGGTTGGGGAGCAGAATGAGGATAGAGAAGGTGGCTCTGTGGTTAAAGCCTTGGCACCCAGTCCGCATCTTAAGCTAAGACAGTAGCTGGGAGGGGGGAAGATCTGGAGATGCTGAGGCACCTGGACTTGCAGGGCATGACCAAGCAGTCAAAACATTGAGAGTTTGCAAGAGAGGACTTACGAGCATGCAGCCACCAGGAGATGTTGCCCAGGCTGTGGTCACCCTGCTTCCCCATCCTGCTGCCAGGAGGACCAGAAGCAGGGAGAGACTAGGAAGAGGGGCCTCCATCTCAGCGGTGGCACTCCTGCAGAGATGGAGACAGAGGTGAGAAGGTTAAGAGCTGCAGACTGCTTGTTTGAAAGACTCATGTTCTCCCAGGGAGCCCTGCAAGTGATCCCAGTGATCCTTGTGCATAACCAGCCCCCTGCCCATAGCTGCTGCCTGCAGACAAGTGCACAGCTCCCACTGCTTCACTCAGGAGCACCCAGAGGAGACAGGCTGCCAACAGACCATAGAATCATAGAATCATTTTTGTTGGAAAAGACCTCTAAGGTCATCAAACACGGCTATCAACCCAATACCACCATGGTCACTAAACCATGGGCAGCCTGTGCATATGAAGAAATTTTCTTCTAATATCCAGCCTGGGCCTCCACAAGCTGCTTACAGAGAAATGGTGAAAAGCTCTGGCACTGAGCCCACCAACCCCAGCAGAAGCCCTCATGGAGGTCCACCAAGGAGAGCTTGGAGGGGAGAAAAAAAGAAGGGAGGAGAGGAGGCAGCCTGGTCCCCACATGGGGCAGCACACATGGGAATGGCACCATCCTTGCTGCACAGCTGCTCACAAACACCACTGAATTGCGACCCTCAAGCAGAGGCTTCCTGCCCCTGCTCCCACCAAGCCTCATGTCCTCCCTCTCTGGCACCAAATGCTCTTCCAGGAGACACTAACGCAGCCACCACCAAGTGCCCTACAGCACCCACCCCTGCTCCGAGGGAAGCAGAGGCTCTCCAAGTGCAAGGTGCCACTTTACTGACTTGGTGGGACTGGAGCTGACAGTATTTGCATCTGAGGCAAAGATGAAGCTCAGGCAAATGAGCTGTGAGGGCTCAGCGAGGGCTGGGCGAAAGGCCTGATCACAACTGCTGTGGGGGCTATTTTTGGCAACTCAGCCAGAGCCACATAGCACCCAGGGAGCAAGGGACATGTTTGGGGGTGTCTCTTTCCTTGGGACAGCCAAAAGTATTAAGCTGGTGTCTTACCAAAACAGTATATACTCATTAATCTAGTGGGGATGGGGAAGAAGCTCCCCTTTCCCAGGCTGGGGCTGGCACACAGCAGCTTGCACCCTCACAAGCCCTCTGCCTCCAGCAGCACCTTGCATCCAGACACAGTGGCAGGAAAGGACCCTGCTGTGTGCTCACCACAATCAAAAACCTGACCGTTTGGCCACAGCTTGCATT
This sequence comes from Ramphastos sulfuratus, assembly GCA_013399055.1. Classification (NCBI taxonomy): domain Eukaryota; kingdom Metazoa; phylum Chordata; class Aves; order Piciformes; family Ramphastidae; genus Ramphastos; species Ramphastos sulfuratus. The sequence goes on along the minus strand of WBNM01039296.1, from coordinate 56,156 downwards.
TGGCCCCTGAACCCCTCCACAGCAGCTCACAGTTTCCTTTGCCCAGCTCAGCCTATCTTTACAATCCAGCATTGTCCTCTCCTAAATCAGAAGCACCTCCACTGTCCTCCCTCGTTCCTAGGGCTGTAGGGATGGTGCCTGCCTGGCCAGGATGACATGTGGCTGTGCTGGCAGGAAACCCTGCCCGCAGCCTCACAGAGGTGCCCACATCCGAGAAGTCCAAGAGCACCAGAGGTGCTCCCCAGGGTGCACACCAGCCCCACGGTGGGCCCAGCAGCCACAGCTCTTGTGAGCACGGGCATTAAGTGACACGCAGCCACCACGGTGCTTCAGCCTGGCAAGGGGGCTGCCCGAAACCCTCCCCTAGCAGGCTTTTCCCCCTGGCAAAGGTGTCGGGGGGCAGGTACTCACCGCACGGGGCGGCGTGCAGGGCCCCTCGCACCTCATCCTGCAGCCGCGCTCGGGGGCTCTTGGGGCCACGAGTGGGTGCAGCCCATGGGGTTCGTGTCCCAGCCGCCCTGGCCCAGCACCAATATAGCCTTTGCGGAAGGAGCCAACGGAAACTGCAGTCACATGGAGGCAGAGAGCGCGGCCAGCACCTCGCCTACTGATCGCGCAGCCCGGGGCATGCACTCACTGACAGCTCCCCAGCCGGGAGGAACTGCGGGGACTGGGCAAGCAGGGAGGGGGATGCCAGGGGGAAGCAGCCCCCCACTGAGCGTCGTGCGGCTCCCGGCTCTCTCGCAGCTCCTGGGAACAAGCCGGCACCGAGGACAACCCTTGCAGAGCAATTCCTCTGCACAGCGCCAGCAGCAAGAGCCCTGCAAGGCTTTCAGGCAGCAGAGGTAGTAGCCAGGGGCAGAGTTCTTGCCTATGGAGCCACGCCACCCTCCTTGGCGGGCTGGAGAACAGCCACTGGCTGGGTGGTGCTCCCCTGCATGGCACCTGTTGCCTACACTCCCTGCTTGCCTCCAGCACCCAGGACAGGGGCTTCAAAAGGAGCCGAGGGATGTGCTTCCTGTACGGGAAAAACGCTGTTGTTTCCTACTGCATGCCAAATCAAAGTTGGAATGCCCACAGACGCTGAGTCCTTCCTCTGGGACACCAGTGCCAAGACTCTTACATTGTGTAGGTGAGATTCGGGATGCTCAGATCCCAGTGCCCACAGACCTTTGGGTCTCCTGGGGCTGCATGGGATTTTGGCAAACCCAGCACCTAGAGTGCGAGCAAGACTTGTCTGGATACAGGGACCTCCCAAGTGCTGGTCCCTACGTGAAAGTCAGCGTAAAGGACTTTTCCCACAACTGCCAAGGCAGAGAAAGCCAAGAATCCACGTTTCCAAGGCAATATGAATAGAGAGCTCCCCTTCCTCCTCATCCTCATCTACCCCTGCTCTCCGCCTCCCTTCCTACACCATATGTCACATCTCCTAGAGTCCTCATGCACTCTCAGATCCCCAGTAAATCCAGCCACTGAGGGAGAAACCATTTTGCCTGGAATTACCTAGCTGGGAAAAGGTTCAAAACTGTGGAAAAATGATTCAGCCCTCCAACAGGACCCTGTCCAGTGGGATCAGCAGGTACTGCCCTGCAGCATCCATGCTTCACGGCCCAGGCACCAGTGCCAATGGGACCTTCTGCAGCAGTCAGGAGATGAATTATTGATGTGTTATTGTGGCACACCAAGCACCCCATCAAGGGACATCACAGCCTAGGTCCCACTCATCTGCCAGAAAAAATGGCCCCTAAACTCCTGCAGCCAGCACAAATGGCCAGGGAGGGGTTTTGTTGGGTTGTTTTTTTTGTTTCGGTTTTTTAGTTTTCTTTGCCTTCACCCTAAATTTAATTTCTTATCTGGAAGGAGACTGAACTCCCCCATGTCACTCACAAAAAAGCCCTGTGGTTTCATTTCCTCCATTTTCAAAGAAGTTTGCAGTATAAAAATCAAGAAGGAAAAGAGAGAAGCACTCCTCATCCAAGTGAACCCAAGAAGATGGCAGAAGCTCTGCAGCAGGGCAAAATTCCCATAGCATTGCTCAAGGTCACATGAAGGGCTGAGCCTGGCTGCCAAGTACAAACCTGCTCCTTGCCCCTAAAACCTCACCACTAGCCCAGCCTACACCAAGACCACATCAAATGATGCTTGGAGATGCAGGAGCTGGCAGAGATTTGCCCCAGGGCTGGGAAGACCTGAAATTGTAAAAACTTGAGCAGTTCATCTACTGACTGCTGCAGAAGGTCCTGCTGGCACTGGTGCCTGCGACATGAAGCATGGATGCTTCAGGATGGTACTGATTCCACCACACAGGGTCCTGTTGCAGGGCTGAATCCTTTTGTCACAGTTGTGAACCGTTTCCCAGGCAAATTATTATCTCCTGCTCATCTCTCAGGTGACTGGGAAGTTTCTGGGAGGCTTTCTGATGAGATTCCTTCATCTGGTGCCATCACAAAAAAAAACCAAAAAAAAAAAAAAAAACCAAAAAAAAACCAACCAAAAAAAAAAAACATGACGCCCAAGAGTCAAACCAGCTTCTGCCCTGCAGCCTAGGAGTTGCTGGAGAGAAAGCAACACACTTCACCTCCTGCTTCATCCCCAGCCCAGCGCTTTGGCTCACTGAAGTCAAGCCAGCAGAATCCCCTTTCCCTAATAGTGGAGGTGCCCACTGAGGGGGCACCACAGGATGAGACTGTACCAGTCAGCTACATTTCACCCCAACCTATCATCCCCAGAAAGCAGCTACAGACCAGGGCTGACCCTGCAGAGCAGTTGCTGGCTCCATGCTCGGGCAGCTGATAGCAGCTTTGCATTTCACACTTTCTCCACATCCTGCAGCTGGATGGTTTTTAAAACATCCCAGAGCTTCTGCTTGCTTCCCCTCCTCTTCCTCTCACCCAGCCCTCCCAGTAAGGACTAGATGTGTGCTTTGAGAGCTTTTATTTATTTTTCAATGTCAGAAAAGTTAACAACAGAGCAGCCTCCTGGTTGCCCCTGAAGTGCTCACCTAACACAGGACCCCAAGGAAAAGGAGAAACTGCAACAGAAAACAGCAATGCCATCACTGCACTTCACTGTGCCTCTTATTTGCCTGTAGGAAATGAGATATCTTCTGGAGCACACACACCAACAGAAAGGTTCACACCAACAAGACCACACCCTTGAAGAAATCTGGGAAAAGTGAAACAGAAATGTTTCTCTGTGGGCTTCCTCTGCTCCCAGAGAGAGGGAGAACTGGAAAGAGCTGAGCAAGTTGTTCTGCAAGGAATAATGGCACAAAGAATCTCTGGAAAGCCTCCATGCCTGCTCAGTCTCCAGTATTTTGCCTGACAAAGAGAGGATGCAGAAAGCATGTCTGCAAAGGGAAAAAGAGATGGGAGGAGGAACCAGCTGCTCCAGGAAATCAGCCTGAGAAGGATTCAATAAACACCTACAGAAACACCACAATATCCCCTAGTAAACTGCAAACAGTACTACAGGAAATAGTAGCTAGGCTCAAGCTATCAGCTCTGTTGCAGCAGCATCTCATCTGTTGGACCTCATCAAAAAGAGGGGAGTGGCCATGGGGTGAGGACCAGCATTTCCCTCCAGCCGTTCATTCCCAGGCACTGTGGTCAGCAATGACTCTAGAAATTAAAGAAAATCCAAATTTTATCCTTAAAACACACATCGAATTTTCATGCTCCTGCTCATTGCAGAGGGGGTTGGACTGGATGACCTCTGGAGGTCCTTTCCAACCCAAACCATTCTACGATTCTATGATTCCATGATTCGCTGTTCAGCTGAAGTTTGCACCAGCAGTCCAAACATATTAAGAAGACACACATGAGGAAGTTATTTAAATGAAACCTCTGTTCTGGATAAAACAAGGGAATCTAGGTCTACCATATCCCAGGAGCTGCCAGCAGCAGTAGTTTCCTCTAATTTAAAACCGACTATGAGCATAAAAAAAAAAAAAAAGAAGAAAACAGATCGCTCACTCTATGGCCAAAAGGGGAAAGCTCAGAGGGTCAGATGGACAGCTTAAATTGCAGCTCTGGAAGTTTGCCTAGCTGATTTTCTCAACCAGAATCTACCCAGTTTATCCCCAGGGAACAGCAAAAGATGTGTCCCATCTCAGGATGGCACCGATGCATCGATGTACACAAGAGCCCCATTGCTGCAGCTGAGCTGGAGCTCTGCAAGAAGCACAGCTTCCCTCCAGTCTGTTTCTTGTAAGGGAAACAGAGACAAAAATCAGCAATTTATAATCAACTTCAAAATCTTCTTTCTTCCCCCACCCCTGCTCTAGCCAAACAACCTCCCTGGCTGTTTACCTAGCCACACTTAGTGTTCTTCCAAAGAAATGAGTCTGCTGGCACCGACCTGCACTCTGGAGCTGCAGGCTCTGGGTTTGCAGTCGCTGGTGTGCCTGAGAGCCCCCCACAGCGAAAGCATCCTCCTCTGGGCCAACTCCACCCCCTCCCTCCTGCTCCCTTTCCAGCAGCAGCCCACACTCCCGGTGGGCTCTGGCTCTGCCATTACCCATTCATCCACAAGCAAGCTCATCTTTGCTCCCCTGCCAGGAGTCTCCTACCTCTTGCCAGGTTTTCTGAGAGAAAGTGAGCCTGATGGAAGAGAAGCAATTTTCTCTGAAGCCAGAAGTAATGCTGGGCTGCTGTGAGCAGAGCACGGGGTTTGCTTGCTTGCCTGCACAGTGACACACTGGCTGCTGACACCTGCAGCCATTGCGGCTGCACAGGCTCAGAGAGGAGGGGGAAGGAAATAACCCCACCGGACCTACAATGTGCAGTGAACCTGCAGGGACCCAGGTGAGCTTCCAGCAGAAACGAGTGGGAATATGACACCTTTGTGCTTGGAGGACATGTCACCAAGGACCTGGATAACAATCAGGAGCCCCACAGCAGCAATTTTCAGAGATGATCCACCCATTGACTTCGTAGTCTCCAAAAAGTGGAGGTATCACAGAATCACAGAATGGTGGGCGTTGGAAGGGATTTCTGGAATTCATCTCCTGCTAAACCAGGGTCACCTAGAACAGGTTACACAGAAGCAGGCCCAGGTGGGCTTTGAAAGTCTCCAGAGATGCAGACTCAGAAGAAAGGCTTTAGATAGGTCTTAGGAGAAAGCAAAGCCGCGTTTCAGAGAGTGCAGCACCACACAGAGAGGGAAGAGGGGCTGCTGGCCAGCAGCTCAGCCACAGCCGCTCCCTGGACCCGCAAGAAGGGCACGAAGCCGCACCCCGGTGCCCCTCCAGCGCAGGCAGGTCCATCCCTGTGGTCACCCCTCTTCCTCGTCACCCATCTGACAGGGTGTCAGATGTAAATGAGGAGGAAGCGGGCTGCGGAAGGGAGAGCCGCAGAAGTGATCTCATTTCCGCCTCTTCACCCACACGCGCAGCCAAGCCCACCCTGTGGCCAGGCTCCTGCTGCCTCTCGTAGCCTTCACCCACCCACCTTTCCCAGGCTGGGGCTTTGAGGTATCCACCACCACACCAGAAGTGAACCTGCTTCTCAGAGAGCAGCAGAGCATCTAGATAACAAGGCCTGCAAAGCAGAGCATGCAAAGGTTGAAGGAGCTGAGCTTTGTATTGCCGTAGCACCTGAAAGCCAAGTGCGTCCACTCCCTCACTAGCCAGGATCTGAGATGGACACTACTGGAAGTCCAGATGCTCTAGAGAGCTGCTTGTAACACATCTGCAGGAGAAGCAAGTGCTCAGAGCCAGAAAAAAAACAACTGACTCTTCCGCACAGATCTCCTCAAGAGCTAGAAAGTGCCTCGACCAGCTTACAACAGTTTGGTCTCTGGTTGCACCCAGACTTGAAAGTGTTGCCCGGGGTTTTTCTCGCAGGGTTTCCAAACGTGGGTAAATTGTATTTTTGTGCTGTAGAATGGAACAAACCATTAATGCAATAAACCCCCTGAGTCACCTACTCCAGCACATTCAAAGTTTTTAGCATAAAGCTGTCAGGACTGGAGGCTCTAAGTCACAAGAAGGAGAAGGTATGGACAAGTCACTGCAGTGACATCACTGGGCAATGCGAATTAGAGCAAGAAAAACTACTCCCATCTGTAGTCACATGTACGCCCTTCCTGCTGCCGTTCTGCTGCAGAGAAGTGAGCAATTCTGTCACTGGCAAGAGGGGAAGTGAAATTATCTCCACTTCTTACAGCACCGAGCGTGACCCACCCAGCATTTCCCTCTGGCCAACATCTGTGCCACACAGCCTTATCTCACCAGCCGCTCTTCATGGGGGATTGCCATCAGGACTGTAAGCAAGCCAGGGTGTTCACACTCTAAAGTATTTGTTTCTCTGGCCTTCAGCCTTGGGGCTCAGCAGCTCTGGGGCTCAGCAGCCTTGCTTTCTAGGTCGATGCTTTTCACAGATTCTTCGAATGATTTGGGTTGGAAGAGACCTTAAAGATCATCTAGTTCTAACCCCCCCTGTCGTGGGCAGGGACACCTCCCGCTAGACCAGGCTGCTCAAGGCTGTGCCCAACCTGGCCTTGACCACCTCCAGGGAGGGGGCATCTACAACCTCCCTGGACAACCTGTTCTAGTGTCTCACCACCCTCACTGTAAAGAATTTCTTCCTAGTCTCCAGTCTAAATCTCTCCCCTTCCAGCTCAAAGCCATTGCTGCTCACCCTACGTGATGGTTTGGGAGTTACCTGCTGCCTCCCCCCACCCCCGCAACAGAATCACCCAGACTAGACTCAGACAGCTGGAAGTTAAGGAATGAAGCTATATTTACAGCTTAGCACAATTTACAAGCATATATATATATACAACATACAATTATATACAAGTTAAAAGTAATACAGAAACACAAAAATCCCTCCAAAACAATCAGACTGCCAGGAGGCTGCCGACCCAAACCTCCCCCCCTTTTCTCCCCTCTTTCCCTCCCTTCAGATCAATCCCTGTATATCTCATGTGATAAATCTGGAAAGATCTGAGGCGAGATGTCAAAAAAACGACAAGGAGGTTAGAGGAAATAAAGGGTTAGGTCAGATTAGAGTTAAGGCAGAAAACAGCCACAGACTGCTGGAGTGAAAGGAACGGAACAACAACTGAGAACTAACTGAGAAGTGTGTGAGCAGTGAGTGTCTCATCTATATTTTGACTAGCTGCACTTCTCAGCAGAAGAATGAGTGATATAGGTTAGTCTTGTTGTTTTTCTTCTCACAGCTAAGGATTTAATTTCCCTCAATAGAAAATATTCCAATTAGCCTCAAACCAGCACACTCTATCACTACAAGCCCTTATAAAAAGTCCCTCCCCAGCTCTCCCATAGGTCCCCTTCAGGTACCAGAAGGCTGCTCTAAGGAACCCTCTCTTCTCCAGGCTCAACTGCCTCAGTCTGTCCCCACAGCAGAGGAGCTCCAGTCCTCTGATCATCTTTGGGGCCTCCTCTGGACCCTCTCCAACAGTTTCATGTCCTTCCTATGCCAGGGGCATCAGAACTGGATGTAGTGCTCCAGGTGTGGTCTCACCAGAGCAGAGCAGAGGGGCAGAATCTCCTCCCTTGTCCTGCTGGGCACACTGCTTTTGGTACAAGTGTCAGAGGAAAAACAGTCTATAGGGTTTCAGCAGTGGAGCACACACTTGCACATAGGGATTACTCCTTGCTCTCACTTGAGGAAACAGGGGGGAAAAAAACCCTGCCAAGATGTAAGCTTCTGTATTTTTTTAACCAAACTCTCAAAGTTTGCATCTGTAACCTCACCCCCCCCAGCTGAAACTGGGACAGACTCAAAGCAGGTTCTCACCTTTCCATTTCAGACCTGCATTAACTCCAGAGTGCAGGGGGACACACACTCAAACAAGCACCAATTAATAACGTAGCTCTTCTCTTCTTCTGCTCCAATTCTCTCCTGAGAAGAGCAGCTAGTGGTCTGCCAGTAAAGACAAGGCACATCCCAGAGATGCACAGCATGGTGGTGTAAGATCACCGTGCTACAGGTTGACAGTAAACCAGATTTATTACCATATTGAGCACTCTCCTGAGTTCCACTAACATTAGCTCCAGCTCTGCTCCAGTTGCACAGGTGTCAACTATTTTTCCAGAAATCAGATAAAACACCAGCGCTGAGGAAAAATCTCTTTGTCGTCCACAAAACAGGACATCCTACCACTGAGCTTTGCTCTTGCACAACCCTTTCAGGGAAGAAGTTTCTTTTGATATCCATTCTAAACCTCTCTGGGGCAACTTGAGGCCATTTCCTCTTGTTCTGTCATTAGGTCTCTTTCCCCTGGCAACAACCCCCACCTCACTGCAACCTCCTCTTAGGGAGTTGTAGAGAGCAATGAGGTCTCCTTTCAATCTCCTCTTCTCCAGATGAAACAACCTGAGTTCCCTCAGCTGCTCCTCACCAGACCTGCCCTCCAGGCCCTTCCCCAGTTTCACTGCCTCTCTGTGGACATGCTTCAGCACCTCACTGTCCTTCTCGGAGTGGAGGGCCCACTTGCTCGCAGATTTAGCACATTATCGAGCTGTGGAGAGTCCAGGACAGTCACGCACACAGCACATGCCCACCTTCTTGGCTTGAAAATAGGTTTTGTCTTGTCTTGATTTTCAACTGACCTGCTGCAAACCCAAGCTGATAGATCGCTTTAAACAAAGGCAATGTGCTCTTGTGGTCAAGGAGGCCAATGCTATTCTGGGGTGTATTAGAAGGGCTGTGGTTAGTAGGTCAAGAGAGGTTCTCCTCCCTCTCTACTCTGCCCTGCTGAGGCCACATCTGGAATACTGTGTCCAGTTCTAGGCCCCTCAGTTCAAGAAGAACCTCAGGGAACTGCTTGAAAGAGTCCAGCACAGATCCACAAAGATGATTAAGGGAGTGGAACGTCTTTATGAGAAGAGACTGAGGGAGCTGGGGCTCTTTAGCTTGGAGAGGAGGAGACTGAGGTGTGACCTTATTCATGTTTATGAATATTTAAAGAGTGAGTGCCAAGAGGATGGAGCCAGGCTCTGCTCAGTGATGCCCAATGACAGGACAAGGGGTGATGGGTGGAAGTTGAGGCATAAGAAGTTCCATGGAAACATGAGAAATTTTTTTTTCACTGTGAGGGTGACAGAACCCTGAAACAGGCTGCCCAGGGGGGTTGTGGAGTCTCCTCTCTGGAGATATTCAAAACCCGCTTGGATGCATTCCTGTGCAATCTGGTATAGGTGATCCTGCTCTGGCAGTGGGGACTGGATGAGTTTTTGAGGTCGTTTCCAACCCCTAACATTCTGTGATTCTGTTATCAGCAACAAAGGATGCCAGGATACCTCCTGCAGATATGTCATCAAGCTGGAATGTTAGCAAGAGAATGGCATTTGTAGCTGTGCTTACACACTCTGTAAAACATCTGTTTCCACATCTGTCCCTGGCTTTGGACTAATACCTCTAGAGATGCACAGACTGCACTATGTAAACAAGAGCACACTCACAGCCTGAAACCAGAAGTTCAAGGACATTAAAAAACCAAAAATTAAAACTCCCTTTGCAAAACATGCAGTAAAACATTTGGGGCTACAGTACCCACCCTAAGCAACAAACCCTGCCAGGGATGAAGTGGGGGTTCTCCAGGACATGACCATGCAGGGCAACACTCCTGAGCTGTCAGGATAAAACATGGAAGGTGTCAGCTGCAGAAACTGGGAGCTTTTAAGATCAGACACCACACAAAAGACAGGAAGAGGCAAGGTTATACTTTCATACTATTCCCCATTCAAACCCTCCCTGCAGGTAAACATACAGCTTTTAACACAGGTAGAACTATACGGATTACAAAGACAAAATAAACACAGCAAACATGAAACAACTCCAGCTAGCTCACAACCAATCTGCAAGTGCAGACATGAAAGGAAAAAGGCACCCTTGGTTCCTGAGCAGGGAGAATTGCAGAATAAACAGCACTTGGAATATACAACGAAGGCTCATGTCAAAATCCCTTTCCAATGATTTTGTTGTTTGCTGATTGGAGGTTTTTTCAGCTGCAATGGGATTATTACTGGTGTCCCCCAGGGGTTCATACTTGGACCTGTACTGTTTAATACTTTCATCAGTGATATTGTGTTGTGGGGTACTCCAAATCCCTTCTTCCCCCCCGCCCCCCCGCCCCCNCCCCCGCCCACTCCATCTCCAGAGGTTTGAATGGGGGAAGAAGAAGTGAAAATCTGCTTTGCCCTCCCGCCCTTGTGGGCTTGAAGGGGGAACAGCAAAGGTGCCTTTTCCACACGTGTAGTGACGCCGGAATCGGCTGGTGGTTGCTGGATTCCTCACGCCCAGCACACACGGCAAGTGGACACCTTGTCTAGGAAAACCATCAATAGAGCGAGGAAGAAAGTGTGGACTTCCCTCCTTTACAGAGCTCCCGCTTTTGGACTGCTCCCGTTTTGCACCATCCATCCCCGCTTTGGGACTGTCCTCCACTTCTGCACCATTCTCCATGAGTCTGCAATGTTGGCAAGTCCTTAGGTCCATCTGAGAGAGCTGCAGCAGCACCCAAACCTGGCTTCTCTCGGAGCACACCGCGCAGCCTGACTTCCTGCTCGCTACCCAAGCTGGGCAGCACACCAGCAGTTTGGCTTTCCCCTGTGCTGCCAAGGCAATGTCACTTCCACAACCTTCTGCCTCATGGAAGTTGTATCTGAAACATTTTGACTTTGGCAGGATTTGCTCACCTCAGACTTTTGCCGGGTGGATCCACGATTGGATAGGACTTGCAGCTTCAGAAGGCTGCCAGAGAGAAATTCCACAGGGATCATCGCTAAATTTCCTACCTCACCTCCGTGAGTGAAGTCTGCTGTCCCCTTAGATTCTCTGCCTGATTTATAAGTGGGGTAAAGCTGTGTTGTAGCTTAGCCTTTCCATTTTCCAGCTTTCCCTAAATTACTAAACTTGCCTATAAGAATCCTTGTGAAGATTTCCCAACCAAATTAGAACCTGTAAATAAACCTTAACTAGTTCCATATATAGTTTGGGGGCAGAGTTTTTTGGAAAATAAAAGAATTCTGTTAATTCCTGCCTCAGCCAATTAATCCCCAACCGAATCATACAGACAGTGGGATCAAGAGCAGCACCAGCAATTTTGCAGATGACACCAAGCTGAGTGATTCTGTCAATATGCTAGAGGGCAGGATATCATCCAGAAGGACCTGGACAAGCTGGAGAGGTGAACCTCACAAGGATCAACAAGATCCGCAAGTGCAAAGTCCTGCATCTAGGTCAGAACAATCCTCATTATCACTCCAGGCTGGGGAATGAGGAGATTGAGAGCAGCTCTGCAAGAAAGGACTTGCAGGTGCTGGAGGATGAGAAGCTGGACACAAGCCAGCAATGGGCACTGGCAGCCCAGAAGGCCAGCAGCATCCTGGGCTGCATCAAAAGCATCATGGCCAGCAGGTCTAGAGGGGCAATTCTGCCACTTTGCACTGATTTGGGGCAGCTGGAGCACCTGTCCTAGGAGGACGGGCTGAAGGAGCTGGGGTTGTTCAGCCCGGACAAGAGAAGGCTCCGGGGAGACCTAATAGTGACCTTCTAGTACCTGAAAGGGGCTACAAGAAGGCTGCAGAGGGACTGTTTCCAAAGGCCTGTAGGGATAGGAAGAGAGGCAGTGGTTTAAAAATAGACTAGATTTAAATTGGATGTTAGGAACAAGTTCTTTACCATGAGGGTGGTGAAACACTGGAGGAAGTTGCCCAGGGAGGTAGTTGAGGCCCCATCCCTGGAGATATTAAAAGTGAGGCTCAACAAGGCTCTGAGCAAGCTGACCTAGTGGAGGATGTCCCCACGCAGTTCAGGGAGGTTGGACTAGATGACCCTGCCAAACCCAAACCATTCTATGATTCAAATTACTTGTTTTAAATAATGTGTTGATATCACTATTTCCTGGTCATAAATGCCTTAGAGGAAGAAAAATAATAAAAATACTTTGAATAGCAACTGTGACATTTTTGTTTGAGCCTTTCAAACCCTTTTCTATCTTTTAAGATGATCTTGCAGTCTCCACTCAAGTTGCTGTCACTGAAAATAATTTTCTGCAATGTAAAGATTTGCTCAGCCCAACTTCAGGGCAAGAGCTCAAATTAAGAAGTATATTTTTAAAATTCTATGTCACAGAATCACAGAATGTTAGGGGTTGGAAGGGACCTCCAGAGATTACCCAGTTCAAGCCTCCTGCCAAAGCAGGATCACCTACAGCAGGTCATGTAGGAACACATCCAAGTGAGTTCTGAAAGTCTCCACAGAAGGAGACTGCACAACCTCTCTGGGCAGCCTGGTCCAGGGCTCTGTCACCCTCACCATAACAAGTTTATCCTCGTACTGATGTGGAACCTTCTGTGTCCCAGCTTAAAACTATTGTTCCATTACCCACTTCTCAACAATCATCTGGTTCGTTGAGATTTTTTCCATTTGCTTTGTTTTTTTAAGAGGAAATGAAGCAAACAGTAACAGAGAAAATCCCACATTATAAACACTGCTTCTGCACGGCCCTTGAGAAACTCTTAGTCAGGGCTACCACCGCACTGCTAACGTCGCCCTCTTGTGGGGAGGTGTGAGATTTCATGCAGAAGTCACAACAGAATCCTAAGTCACTTCGACTGGAAAAGATCTTCAAGATCATAAAGCCCAACTGTTAACTAACTCTACCAAGGCTGGTGCTAAACTATGTCCCTCAGCATCACATCGCCACTTATTTGAAACACCTTCAAGAATGGGGATTTGACTACCTCCCTGGGGAGCCTGTTCCAGAGCTTGAGAATACTTTCAGGATCTTCTGATGTCCAACCTAAATCTCCTCTGGGGCAATCAGAGGCTGTTTCCTCTCATCCTATAACTTGTTACTAGGAAGGAGACTCACCTCACTACAACCTCCTTTAAGAGACTTACAGAGACCCAGGTCTCCCCTCAGTCTCTTCTCCAGACTGAACAACCCCAGTTCTCTCAGCTGCTCCTCACCAGACCTGTTCTCCAGACCCTTCACCAGCTTTGTTGTCCTTCTTCAGCACCTGCTTCAGCACCTCAATGTTCTTTTTCAAGTGAGTGGCCCAAAGCTGAACTCAGTAGTCAAGGTATGGCCTCACCAGTGTCTGTACTCAGCACTGTCCTGGTACTGCTGACCATGCTATTGCTGATCCAGGCCAGGAAGCTGGTGGCTTTCTTGGCCACCTGGGCACACACTGGCCCACATTCAGCTAGCTGTCTGTCAGCAACCTGAAGTCTTTCTCTGCTGGGCAGTTTCCAGCTTCCAGCCACCCTGTCCCAAGCCTGGAGCATTCATGGGGTTATTGTGACCCAGCACTTGGCCGTGTTGAGTATCAGCCCCTTAGTCTCAGCCTATCAATTCAGCCTGGCCAGGGCCAATTCACAGGCCAATATCTCACGTGAACAGCATCTCACTGCAGTATGAAAAACCTGCTTAAAGTACAGATTAACAAGTTTGGGATCACTGCAGGGAAAGCTTTTTATATTAATTTACCATGTAGTTTATTTTCCTTTAACTGAATTCTTGCTCACTGTGAGGTGGACTACTAGCACTTAATGAAACAGGTGACACACTCATTACCAATTAAAAATCCTTAGAAAGATGTAGAAAGGATCCAAGAGTAAATTTCAGTAATGCCATTTTCTGGCTACAGACTTCATGAAATTATCCGCATTCTGCGAGAACCAGCACTGCTCTGGAGAACGGCAGCACACACAGCACTTAGAGCTGCAATCCTGCCAACAGCTAAAGCTATTTATAACCTGTGAAGATTTAGCTAGAACTGAAAGAAACTTGGAGGAAACTTCTTCACTGAAAGGATTCTCAAGCCCTGAACAGGCTGCCCAAGGAGGTGGTTGAATTCCCATCCCTGGAGGTGTTTCAAAGAGGCAGATATTTGATGCTGAGGGACATGGTTTAGCACCAGACTTGGTAGAGTTACATAACAGTTGGACTTGATGATCTTAAAGGTCTTTTCCAACTAAAACAATTCTATAATTCTACAATTCTATAATTCTATAAATTTCAGTGTTGAAATGCACAGGTTCAGTAATCACTGAGGGCTCAAATTCTTAGAGGAAATAAATTTTGCATGATCCTACTATTATCATCCCAGGGAAAAGAGAAAAGAAAAAAAGCAGACATCTGGAAAACACATCAGTGTATTCAGGAAACTTAAAAATCTAGATCATTGGGAAGTGAAGAGAAAAATCACTTTATGTTTCTAGCTTGCTACTGGGTTCAGAGGCATGCCAAGAAGAATCCAGCCATGCCTAAAGGAGGAAAAGCTCAGACCACAGGATCATGAGCATCTGCTCCTGGCTAGTTCTGTCATCTGAAATATGGCCAAAAGTAACAAAAGCAAATGGCATTTTCTAGTAGAAGGGACACACAAGACTCTCAAAAACCCTCCCTCACCACTGCATTTTAAGTGGGCAAAATATTTTCAAGAAAATATCCCTGCCAGAGATTTTCCTGTGTCGCCTTGATTTAATTTGCATTCCAGCAACACCTTGGTCCTCTTAAGGAGGAAGAAGACATGCAACTGACTTCAGGCCAAGACAAGCCACCACTAAAGCCAAAAACAGACTGCCTTGGAACAAATGGCCATAGCAAGCTCTTTGCTTCCTCAGACACAGAAACGTGACCAGATCAGATGACCAACAACAGTTGGTCCCAACAGATTTCACTTAAACTGCAGGAAATGCTGAGCTTTACTCAAATGACAGACAAAATGCTCACTCATCAAAAAAACTGGATATCCTGCAGGATTCTGACGCCAAGAGCTGTGAATCTGACTGATTACTGTTATGGGAGCTATAAACAGTTGATGTTCCTCCTGACCAAAATAGTTGAATCACTAATCGGGGTAGGGAAAATACTCTGGATAGCTGCTTAGCTGACTCTGAAGTATCTTAAGCAAGGAAAAGTCCTTCTACGTTGTTGGTGGTCCAGTATCAAACCTCTTCACTTCTGAAGAACCTCACAAAGATGTTAGCCAGAAGCTCATTGCTTAAAAGCAAATTCTTAACAGTTTGGAACGTGCCTCATAGTTCACAGGCACACCATGGCCTCCTACTTCTAAAAGCACTGCGAAATAATTTACTTCAATACAGCTCAAGAGACAGAAGCCAAGAAAGTGAGCTGGGAAGAAGGCACCTCAATTCAGCAGCTGGGTAGAGCAGCCACAGCAGCGAGCACAACACCTCCATTTGAATCAAGAGATCTCTCCAGTGGTCAGGAAAGCTTTTTCCCCACACTGTCACACATGAGCATTCCTGTTTTGGAGGATGCAATTTCCCAAGCAGAGCAATTAGATCATGGAGTTTTCAAGTCCTTCTTAACCATCCACCAGATTCTCTTTTCAAACAGACACAAGCAAGCTGTACAGCCTAAAGACCTCCATCTTCTTGGTGCTCTCACCTGCTGCTCCATTTCTCCTATCACACCACAGATGGTATTACAACAATTCACAGTAATAATTCCTTTTTTTTTTTTAATTATAGCAGAGTTTATTCTTAATATTTTGTACAGCCAGCATTGGTCTCCAGGAATAAGTTAGAATCTTACATAAGTGAGTCCCCCCAAACCCACCCTTAAGGAATGTTCAACTTTCAGCACTTCTAATTCAGAGGGGAATTATTTATAGGGTAAGATGCAGTCTGAAGAATAGTAATCAACCTTTATGCAAAAAACTCTTCCAAAGTTCTCAGGGTTTACTTGCATGTAATTGGATCCATGAACAAGCACAGAGGTCACATCTTTCAGGACTGCACTGAGAATACATTCATTTGGGGAAAACTTTATTTTCTGAAATTGGACAGGGTTTTAGCTCCTTTTTTCCTCTACTTCATGCCTCTCAGCTCTGCTATGCAGATACATACTTTACAGTCTAGTACAATCAATGCTTGTAACAGATTTCTCCAAAACACACTCGTATGCACCCCCTCCAACGTCAGTCATTGTTCTCAGCACCATTTAAAACATCTCCACTTCTCACTGCGTTATTTTGTAGCCAAGAGGAACAGACCTCAATATTGCCTTCAAGCAATAAAAAACACACGAAACAAATAAATACTTTTAAACCATTTCAAATGGTAATGATGTACACACTCTGTTCCAGTGCAGAACCTGGTCATCTACCAGGTAAAAAGCACTCCAAGGAGAGCTTCTCAGTAACAGACCAGGCGCCTCACTCGCCTGCTTGCACTGCTCTCCTCCTGTGACTCAAGTACTGGGGAGAGAAATGAGCAGCAGCTTAAGAGGAATTCCTTTCTCTTCCATGCTGCCAGTGTCCAATATTAAGCAATTCACATTCTGTAGCGCACGTGAAGCAAAAAGAGGTTGTTACAAACATCTCCTTCTCCCAACTGTGAAATAGTTCAGCTCTGGGAAACACCAACTAACCAGAAACCAGAGTCAAGAGCTAGCAGCAGGGCGTACAGATTTTAATGCCCTATTGAAAGGATCTGTGGCTCCTTACCAAATCTCCCAGCTTCAGAGACACCCCAGCCTGTCCATGCCAGCTCACTGACACCCCAGAAAGGTTGACACATGGCTTTTAGAAAGCTGATTCAAGTGAAAAGCCTGAACACTGAACCTGATCCAGAATCCCCATGGAAGGGTTGGTGAGCTTTAGTTGTCTGACAATGACATTGAAAACGAGCAGGTAAATGCTTGGGTACTGAGGGATCGTATTCAATTAAAGAAAGGTTCGGCCAAGTCTTAAGGACTTATAAAGCCATTTAATCTGAAAAAAAACCAAGGTCTGGATTCACAAACTGAATGCTCCTTCCTCATTATTTTGAAACACTTTGCAGTAGTGATTAGAAAGTCTAAGAATGCTTTTAAAAGTTAGTATTTTAGCTGTCAAAAGGCAGACAAGTCCACCACTGTGCTGTGGCTTCCTTTAGTAAAGGGGAACACAAATTTTGATGAAAGGAAATTGGTGGGAAAAAAAATTTGTGTTTCCTACAGAGAACAAAACTGTTGCTGAAACTATGGAAACTTTCACAGGAAGTGACCCAGTGTAGCACCATACTCCACAAGAGCATCCCAAAATGCTTTACAATACAACAGAAGTACACTTACATGAATATTATATACCTGTCTGAGGTATATTTTCTGATGTCTCATAGTGGGAGATTTTTTCCCTTTAAGAAATGATGTCTCAGTTAGAATAAAGCAAACCCTTTCTTTTTAATCATTCTTTTCAACATGTTCTATATATAGGACTCTTAAAATACACTTAAAAGTAGCTGCACACATTTTGTATCATTATAGAGAAGAGCAGCCCAGACAGAGCAGCCTTCTCTGCAGGTTAAAAACTGTAACTAAAACCCAGACAGACCCGTTCTCCTCTGGCACACACGCTGGCCCAAAAGAGGGAAGGGAAGGAACAAGCAGTTTTAAAATGGGAGTCTTTCACAAAACACACTACTTACAAATCTCGGGTTAATTTCCTCAAGCAGTTTTGTATCAAATCCTCTTGTTTACTATTTGAGGTCGCACACACTGCCATCTCAGCAATGAAATCTGTTGCAACATGCATGTGTCAGCTTCCCACTCAACCAACTGCAACCCTGAGGATTTTTCTGGCCTGGTAGAAAGGAAATGTAACACAATTCCTGAAGTATGGCTGGTCCTCCGTTTTGAAACTCCATGTGACTCTCTGGATAGTTCTTGGACACACACCCATACTGTTTTTGTTTCTTCCTTTAATACATGTTTCCCTCTAACCAACATGCAGATTTCTCCTCCTAATCATCCACATCTTGTTGTCCCAATGAAACAATTCACATCATCCATCCAGAGGTTTTCCCAGGTAGACCAAAGTCACTTCTGTGTTACCATAGACAGCAGACACTGCTGGATACAGGCAAACTTTCGGCAGTCCTCTGAAGGCAACTCCCAAGAATTCATATCCCCTCTCAAATGCTAATGTTTTGTCTTCCATGTCCAGGATAACTCGAATCCTTTCACCTATCTGGAAACAGAGATAAGGAGGAATAAGAGAAGAGGGAAAAAAAAAAAAAAAAACCACCAAATACAAAACCAACCAACCAACGAAAACACAACCCAAAACACAGAAAGTCATCACATTCAAATGCAGACACAAAATTCAAGCATAGCTGAAAAGACAATTTTCAAGCGAGGCTTTCCTGTTTCTCATGACTGCATTACTTTAATGACAAGAATTATCTTCACTCACAGGCACTAGGATCCTGAATACCTCCTGCTTGCTGCCAGTGGCAGCCAGCATCTTAACTACTGCTATGAGAATAAACATAGCCCTGTTCTTACAGACCTTGTGAGAGCAGCAAGAGCAAGCATGCTACCTTCCACCTGCTCCAGAACACTGCAGTTTTGGGAACTCTTTCTTACCTGAACTCTGTATCTAGCTGTTACTATCACTGAGCAGTAATTCTCAAGACACTGAATTGTTTTAGAAAGACAAGTGCCACACACAAGATGTACCAGAACAGCAGGTGCTGCTGCTGACAGAAGCATTGCTTCACTAAAGCCAAAGGAAATTCCAGTGCAAAACTTAAGCAAAATAAGCCTAAAAAAACTTATATATACACACAAAATCAACAGTGAACACAGCAAGGGACTGGGATGTAGGCATGCACAATCTCCCTGCGTGTTATCTAGTACACGTTATTTCAAACATAAACAGGAGTCCCAGGCACCAGCAGCGAGCACAGCAGGATGCTGCACGAGCTTCTAATTCTTCACCAATAGCCCCATTACTAGGGATCTCTTCCAGCCAACACATTTTTGCTTCTAACCAAGATGTGTCTTTCCTTTATTTTTTAACAGCAGATCACTGCACATGTCTTAATAAACATACTGCAGATTCTTATAATTGGGTTGGGAAGGACCTTAAAGATCATCTAGTTCAAATCCCCAAGCCATGGGCAGGGATGCCTTCCACTAGACCAGGCTGGTCAAGCTCTCATCCAGCCTGGCCTTGAACACCTCCAGGAAGGTGTCCTTGGACAACTAGTTCCAGTGTTTCACCATCCTCACTGTAAAGAATTTCCTCCTATTCTCCAGTCTAAAACTCCACTTTCCCAGCTCAAAGCTATTGCCCCTCATCCTATCACTACAACCTGCCTCTCCAACTTTCTTGTAGCCCCCTTCAGGTACTGTAAACATACTCCAGAGTGTTACTGATTTGAGCTCTCATCAGTTTTTAGAAAGAAAGCAGCAACTGTGTTCACTGTTGAAGCTGGGGAGTCTCAGCTTGAAAACTTTTCCTCACCGTACTGCTGCAGGCCTAGACAAGGCCAGCAGAAAGTGACCAAGAAAGAGTTGAGTCTGGAAAGCACTGATCCAATCTGCCTGCTAGTGAACATGTAAATGGAAAGGGACATGAATCTCTTCAATTACACTTACTCTAGGTATTATTCCCCAAAGAGGGTTAGTAGAACCTTCAAACTGAATTTTGGTGATGAACTTTTACATGAAATTTAGCAATGTCAAATACCAGTGACCATGTAGATATTCACCCACAACTGAAACAGAAGCCAGTATTTGTATGAAGCCACAGCATTATGAGATGGAAGTCCTAATGCACACAGCTCAAGCTGTAACCCCAGGAAATCCAACTGTTAAAACATAGTTGCAAGAATAGCCCAAAAACCAAAGATAAACACTTCTGTAGGGACAAAAATGTGGAATGACACTTGCTGTTTAGCAACCTCAAAGTACTTCAACATCATCCGAGAGCACCCAACACAGAGGATTGTCTTCTACAGGAACAATGACAGTAAGCAAGCAGCACTTTGTACCACTGCATATTTTTGCAGGCAGACTCTTACCTAAGTACTAACCTCCGCTCAACCTGCCATACAGCAAAGGAGCAACATAACATAGACAGTCACCTTGCGGTGGAGCAAGCTGTTACTTCAGAAGGCTCTTTACAAAAGCCCTTTCAGCTTTCACTTCAAAAAGCAAGATGATGTCTAAACAGACATCCATAGTAGATGCAGACACTCAATATTTGAGTTAAAAGTGTGGCAATGACTGAGGGACTGTGGTGAACACCACACAGGTGTGGCCTGAGGATGCAGTAAATGAATGGGCAGACACCTCACAAAGTGGAATCACATTGGACCTGATGATCTTAAGAGGTCTTTTCTAAAAAAAACTGATTCTGTGATTCAAGTAAAGCAAAGAGGCTCTTTAATGGGCATTTAGGCCCAGTTCAGGGGCCAGGCAGGACACTCGAAGCAGGAGGCAGGCTGCCAGCCAGCCACTGTCAAACACTCAAGACGTGGTGGAGCCTCCAGCTCCTGCCAAGCCCTGCTCACCTGGTATTTGGGTGCATTATTGCACTGGGGGAAACTGCCGTTCACCTCTCCGTTATGCAGCAAGTTATTGTCCACCAGGTTCCAGCCCCAGCTCTGGTCGTCGCTCCCCAGCAGAGCCACGTAACCCTGGCACTGCATGGCTGCCCTCTTGGTTGCGATGCCGATGACGGCCACGGTGCCCAGCGGGCCTTCCCACCACACCTCCCAGGCGTGGCGGCCCTCGCTGAAGCCGATCTTGGTCCTGGCCCCGTCCGTGCTCTGGGCGATGGGGTTGCGGTGTAACGTGAAGCCGTTCTTCTTGATGTAGACGTTCCGCGAGCAGTCGTTGGTGCTGAAGGCGTGGTGGAAGGCACGGACCTAGCGGAGAAGGAAGGCGAGGCGAGATAAAACCCCGCCGTGTTTTTCAGCACGCACACGCATCCCCCCTCCCCGGCTTCCAATGACGGGTGGACCGAGCAGCTACCAGGGTGGCCCTAAGCGCCTGGGGTATCCCGGGCTCACCTTGCCCTTATAGGTGGGCACGTTGCAGAGGATGTCGGTGCGCAGGGCCTCCTCGGCCAGGCAGCGAGCGGCCAGGCTGCGCCACACCTCGCTGTTCTCGTCGCCGTGCAGGACGCGGTGCCACAGTTTACAGACCAGCGCGCAGCTCCTCAGCTCGCGCAGCTCCAGGTAGGAGAACACCAGCTCCAGTACTCGCCCCGGCAACCGCCAGCCCGGTCCTCCCGCCGCCGCC
>WBNM01039296.1:7456-34498 GCA_013399055.1 Ramphastos sulfuratus | reverse complement strand
GCCGCCATGGCCTCCCTCCCCCTCCCCGAGCGCCCCGCCAACCGGCGGGCCTGGCCGCGGGGGGCCGCGCTCCCCCTCGCCCCGCCGGTGACAGCAGTGGTGGCGGCGGTGACAACCGGCGGTGGTGACAGAGGCAGAGGCGGTGGCGGCGGGCCCCGGGCCGAGCGCTCCCCGCCCGCCCCAAGGCCCCTTACGGCGAAGGGGCGCCTGGCGCCGCCATCACCGCGCGCGCAACCGGCCCCGCCCCGCGCATGCGCCGGGAGCGGCGGGGAGCCGCCGGCGGGGGACAAGTCAGGGTAGGCCCGGCGGGGAGCGGCGTGGAGGGGCTTGGTAGAGTATCGCTGCGGCCGGCGGGGTGCGGCACGCCGCAGCCGGTGTCCGTGCGCGCTCTCAGGAAACGGCAGCGGGGTTCTGGCCCTGGGCCGGCCGCCAAAGCTGCGGCAGATCCCAGTGAGGAGCGGGGGTGGCTCCCTTCCTCATGCCGGGAGTCGGGCCTGCCAGGGCGAAGCACCACGCGGCGGGAGGGGAGGAAGCGACCGCAGTTCTTCAGGGGCCGGCGAGCGAGCGGCTGGCTGCGAACTGGCGGCCAGAGTTGCGGGTAAGGTGTCTGGTGCTCTTTAGTATTATTTAATCGACAAGACTGACGTTTTCCTGATGGATTAAACGAATTGTGGCTGCTCTTCAGGCCAGGCTCGATGTAAATCCCATGCCAAGCATAACATAGCGTGTGGGGGGGGGAAATGAAAGAAAACCTGCCAGAAGTAAAAGAAATCCATTATTGCCTGATAAGGCACGAAAAGCATCGACCTTACAGCAGTGGTGGCCGAAGCTGCAGCTAGGACAGCATTGCTGTCCACAACCCTGCCCTGCTGTTAGCTCTCCTTTGCCTCCTAAACTTGTGGGGTTCTTGGTGCCCTTTTTTTTTTTTTTTTTTTTTTTTGCTCCAATTGTCTACAAAGTCTACAAGAAAGACAGGAAGCTGCTGTAGCATGTCCAGAGAAGGGCAACGAAGCTGGTGAAGGGTCTGGAGAACAGGTTTGGTGAGGAGCAGCTGAGGGAACTGGGATTGTTTAGTCTGGAGAAGAGGAGGCTGAGCGGGGACCTCATTGATCTCTACAACACCCTGAAAGGAGGTTGGAGTGAGGTGTGTGGGGGGGTCTTTTCTCCCAAGGAACAAGCAATAGGAGGAGAGGAAATGTTGCACGAGGAGAGATTAGGTTGGATATTAGGAAAATTTTCTTTACGAAAGAGAGGTCAGACATTGGAACAGGCTGCCCAGGGAGATGGTAGAGTCAACATTCCTAGAGATATTAAAAATATGTGTAGACAGGGCACTTTGGGACATGTTTAGTGGGCATGTGGTGTTGGTTTGGCATCTGAATGTGATGCTCTTGGAAGTCTTTTCCAACCAAAGCAATTTTGTGGTTCATTTTCTGCTGATTTGGTCCCATAAACAATCCTGTCGCACAGGCTGCTGTGAGCAGTGGCACCAAGGAAAGAGCCCTGAGTGTGGTAAACTGGGTGCACTGAGAGGCCCATTTAAATGTGTTGCAAAACTTACAACTGTCTGACTCAAACAGGTAATACTTCTTTTAAAAAGCTGCCATTGTTCACCATTTATGCTTTATGTGTATACCAGTCACAAGAAAATGACAGTAGTGTCATATTTAGTCATACAGACACATGCTTTTAAGCTGTGATCAAATCAGTTGCTTTCAGCATTAACCAGTTTATCTCTCTCTCACCAGCACAAGTTTCTTGCTCTGGATATTGTGAGACTGCTGTACCAATTGGTGTTAGGTACTGACTACCCAGCATGTCAGCAGCTGGATGAAAGACAGAGGTCCATGCATGCCCCCACCCAGGCCAGAGCAATGTGACTTCTCTGCAGGCAGACTTTAATAGTTTACCATCTTCCCTTTGCTGCTTTCCAGTACACCTCATTGGGAACCATGTTCCTGTTTTGTCAGGCATGCTGTGTCCTTACACACCAAGGAAGCAGCTCTCACCTAGACAGCCACATTAGAGCAGCAGATCAGCTCCATGTTTCACACAGGTCCATGTGCCAGCACCACTGCTGTTCCATGCTGCCATGGCTGATGGTGCTCCTTGAGCCAAAACTCCATGTCGGCACTGATCTGCAAGGGTGCCTGGTTCAAACACACACTAGACTTTCAAGTGATTTGTGTTACAGGCATTGGGATGATCCTGTTGCTTCTGTAAGCCTTTTGCTGTACTGAGACCAACATCAACTCAATTCGGGGCTTTTCTTTGTTTCAGAGCTGTTCCTGAAACATGGCAGTCAAATGGATTGGTGGACATTCATCCTCTGTATTGTGTTTGAGTGTCAACAAAGAAGGGCTGGTGGCTTCAGGCGCAGAGCGAGGCGAGCTCACACTCTGGGATGGGGGAGGCACGCCAGCAGGCCAGCTCCAGCTCCCAAAGGCAGATGACGTGACCTCTGTGGTGTTCTCTCCACAATGTCCCACCAGGCTGTACACCTCCCATGGAGAAACTATCAGTTTGCTGGATGTCCGATCCCTCAAGGAGCCCGTTGAACACTTCCACGTGAATGAGGAGGAGATCAACTGCCTTGCAGTGAATGAGACTGACAGCTTCTTGGCTGCAGCAGATGACTCAGGGGCAGTAAAGATTATGGACTTGGAAAAGAAGAAAGTCATCCGGTCCTTGAGACACTCAAACATTTGCTCCTCTGTTGTCTTTCGACCTCAGAGGCCACAAAGCCTTGTTTCCTGTGGACTGGATATGCAGGTGATTTGCAAACAAGTAACTGGATGTTACAGAGGCTAAACTACTGTTTAGCTACTGACCAGTGTAGTGGGCCATCAGCAGACTTCACTAAGAGTGAAGTTTCAGTCATCAAAAAGCTCCTTACCTATTCTAACCTATTTTAAGCTTTTGACAGAGAAATTGTCAAGTCTGCTTATGCCATTTTCTGCTCAGCACTTACCCTCCCTGTAAATATTCCTTAATATTTACAATCTAAAAGTGAACCTGAACTACTCCTTGCTTTTTGCTGTTGCATTTTTGAAACACATGGATGGAAGTGATTATTTTAGGACAAGTAGGTAGCAGAGACAGAACTAAAATTCGAAGTGATGATCTCTTTTCACTGCTACCATTTCTGTGTCCCTTCTTTTCAAGAGCTGATATGCAGTCTATCATGACTGCTACTGCTGAGATCAATGCAAAAGCATTTAGAACAGATTTTTCACCCATTTTGTGGTCTAAAGGTCTGAGTCATTGAATCCAAAGTAGGGCAGTGTGGCAGCTTGGAAAGCATGACAGAAGACTTTGTCAAATTTATCAGGTGAAGTGCAACCACTCCTCATAAAACATCTTGCATCGTGTGCATCCATGCATAGCCTTTGCTCTGCTGAAGCAAGAAGTGTGGCCATTGGGTTTTTTTCACTATTACTGAAAGATGTGATCTTGACAGAAGATGGACAAATTACCACTTCATATTCTTTTTTTCCAGGTTATGCTGTGGAACCTGCAGAAAGCTCGCCCCTTGTGGACCACAAACCTGCAGGAGTGTCAAACAGATGGTGCCCAGTCAGCTGGCCAGTTCTTTAACCCACCCCTTGCACATTCCCTGTCCGTCGCATCGTGCGGCAACGTCTTTGGCTGTGGAGCTCAAGATGGTAAAGTCAGGATATTCAGAGTCACTGGTTCCAGGTTTGAACAAGAGCTGGAGTTTCAGGGTCACAGGCTGGGAGTATCGCAGGTCCTCTTTATGCCAGAAGCCTACTGGTTGTTGACTGGAGGAAATGATGGGAAAGTCTTGCTCTGGGATGTCAGCAGTGATGTTGGAAAGCTGCAGAAAAGTCCAGCAAAATCTCTGCAGAGAAGGAAGGTCCAAGCACCTGCTTCTACCAGAAAAAATGAAAAGCTCACCAAAGTGGCTTCAGATGAACATGATAGAATCTTACCAAAGCTAACCATTGAGCATGGAGAGAAGGTGAACTGGATCTTGTGCACAGAGATCAAAGGCTCAAAGAGAGTATTAGTTGCTGATCAGAGTAGTTCTGTATCTCTGTATCTGTTGCCAGAACCTTAGGGACCGAGATGTACAAAAAAACTTGTGGGAGAAAGCCACTCCTCCACGTGTTTGAAATGAGTCCAGTGAACTGATCAGTGAAACCTGATGCATCCTGCAGAAGGGATTTGCTGTGTCCTTACATGAGTACTCAGGATGTAACTGGCCTCATATTACGTTTTTCAGTGGCTGTTGGTATTCACTGCAGCTGTTTCTTACAGGGTTGGAAGTTTGCTTCTGGAACTTAAGTGGAACAGGTTCCTGTATGGTTAGGGGTAATATTAGCTCATGACTAAGATGGTATTATCATTAAGGCTGGAGGAAAAAAAATCAGGCTAATGCTAAATGAGGTTGCTGAGCAGTAACAGAGATGTATTTTGATCTACAGTGCTTTACCTCACAGCTTAATTTGGCTGCAGAGAAAATACATTTTTTCATTAGTTTGTCAGCAGCTGCATATAAGACTAGAGCAGCATCAGCTAATGAGTAATCAAATTAGTTTAGCTCTCCTTGCTAATTGGATTTTTTTCACACTGCAGTCAACAAAGGAGCAGGAGAAAATGTTAACATCAGTTTATTGGGTCAGCTGTCTTTGTCATTTCATTGTTTATCCCAGGGAAAAATAACTATTACACTTGTCTTAATAAATGCTTTCTCTCTCACTGCTCCCTTGTGCTTCTACTTGCTCTAAAATTGCTAGACTTAACAGTTGTGTCAAAAAATCTATTGTATGCCATGTCATGGGGGATATGAAGGGCCAAAGACACAGCTCCTGCCATACACTGCCATCATCTTCCTCAAAGCTTTAGAAACACGAGCAGAATGCGGCTTGCCAGAAATACCTCTTAATTTGCAACTTGAAGGTGGGGAGAATGTAACTAAGTGGGAATGTTGCAGCTCTTGGCATGTTCAGTTCATGCTGAATTTATCACAGAAACCCATGGGTAAACTTTTTTAAATGTTTTATTTTTTCTCAGGCAGTCCTGAACTTTCACAAAACCAATTGTCTGGTACTGGTTGAAGACCTGTTTCACTGATGTGGGGTTTGGGCTCTCTTGTTTCACCAGCTGTGCTGTTACCACACATTATTTATCTGCCTTCTTTTTTTCTTCTTTTAGGTGGAAAAATTTCCAACTCTTTTTTGCATACTTAGTTCCTGAAAATTCACTAGCCCTTTTTGCTGACTGTCCATTCTTGAATGGAAGAGATTCCAACTGTCTAGATTTTGCTCAGAGCAGCTCCCCACAACCCAACACAATTCACTCATACAAATCTGATTTACCATCCTGCCTTGAATAAGGAAAAGAAAAATAAAGGCAATCTGCTCATACAACCTTTAAAAGCAGGAGACTTTGGCTCAAGGCACAAACTGGTGGTTGCTACAGCAAAATTGTGCCAAAACACAGCAAAAAAAAAAAAGTGCAGCATAGGTACCTCTTTTTCTGTCATCCCTCAGTTAATTTATGAAGACAGACAGGCTCAGTGGGACAGAGGAAGTGGTCCGGATGCATAGTTCAGTATGGGATATGTTCATGAGCAGGTGTCTGCACTCAGGACTATATTTGGATATACAGTCTATAAAAAGCCCCAGTACTACCCAGCTTCCAGCAGGAGTCAGATTCTCTGCCCCTGCTGCCTGCTTCAGGAGAGAGGATCAAGCCCACACTGGCTTTCAGTTCTTGTCTTCTCTGGGAAGATGGCTAAGGCCAGCATCTCTCTGCGCTCCCTGAATGAGGCATTGAACAGGTCACTAAGGGGCTGTGCTAGCACTGTGCTGAGGGACAGGGGAGGATGAGGGGTGAAGAGGACTGGGGAGGGGAGAGAAGCTGAGACTGTCAGTGCAAGGAACCTGAGCTTCCTGGGAGCTTCTCATGAGGAATATGTAAATATACATTGTGTGTATCTGGGAAGGGATACGCACTTCCACTTCTCTGCTCGGGGTGGAAAGCAGGATAGAGGCTGCAGCCTTTAGTGAATGCCATGCAGCCTGGCTGCCGTGGGAGCAGCAAAGCCCTGGAGCTGCAGGAGTGTCACTGGGAGATTCTGAGTAGTGGGAGATGGGGATTTGTGCTCCACTGCTGTTGTAAATGTGAGAGTTGGGGTGAACATCTGAATTTGGGAAAATGCCTTGGAGTTGGGAGAGTTCAAAGCTAGGAAGTGGTTATCATTAACAAAAAATAGCCCCCCAAGAACAGACCTTTCTTGTAAGTTTAAAGCAAGCAATCCATCGTGGCAGAGGAATTGGGACATAGGTGAGGTTGCTCATGCTTAATTTTCAAAGTATGTAGGCTGAAGAGGAACACTTGACCAACAGGTTCATGGGCTGCATGTAAAATAATCTGGCCAAAGCTGCCCCTGCTGGCACCTGGCCATGTGGTCAGCTGTAACATGACAGTATAGCTGCTGATGGATGGTGTCTCTAACCAGTCAGGCAAAGAATCACAGGATGGAATATAAACCATGAGCATGAGTCTTCAGGAAAAAGAGTTGAAAAAAAGGTCTGAAGTTCTCCACAGTTAGAGACAGGTAAGATAGTGTTCCCTCTGAGTGGGTTTCCATGTATGAACTTTCATTTACTACTTTTAAAGGTACTGCGCAAGTGTCAGTGAGCAAGAACTTTCTAAGTCTGCTCAGGTGTCATACATACAACTCTCTTTTACCTGTAGAAACAATTATCACAACCTAGAGAGAGTATCACAACTGATGGAATGCAGTGCTGCTCTTCCTGAAGTCAGTGATTAGTGACACCAGATGACAGACTCTGTGAGAAACTGCTCCTCTAGTCAAGACACCAACACTGCTTACTCAGATCCCATAATGGTAACCACAGAAAGTGATATTAGAGATCAGACCTGAGAGAGAAATAGCACCACGGGAACTACTGTTGAATTAAAAAGTGAAAACTGGCTGTGGGCAACTTATGGAAGAAGGGTGTGTCTAACTGGTACCATGAAGTGAGTGCACAGAAGAGCCATGGAAAAGTGTGGGGCTCTGCAGTGGGCTGGAAAATAAACCCAATGTGAGAGTCTAAAGTTATGAAAAATGTTACTTTCTCTAAATGCCTGAGCACCAGAACACATACAACTATGCTTGCAGATAAGTGGGAGTATCAGAGCTTTCACTGCCAATATTCCAAGTACCTTCTGCATGCTAACAAGAAAAGATGTAGAAGCTTTCTGATAAAGAATGGGGATGTGGTTTGTGCATCCACTAGACAGGCATTAGAGATCACCAACTCAGTGGAAACATCACTTACATTAAAGGTGAAAGTGTTTAGAGGTTTTGATTGAAATTAAGTGAAAGCAGGTGGTTTAGTTCATTCTTTGTCCTTTCAGTTAGAATCTTGCACAAGAGACAGCAGCACCCATTCAAAGAAAATTTACAAACAAAGCTGCAGAAGGTTAGTTATGGAGATTGGTTGTATGTGGTGTAACCAGACATTTTTAGACCCAAAAACTACTAAATGCTGAAATGTTTGTTATGGATGCTTAAAAATACACTAGAGCACTTTACTGACAGGCAATATACCCCATAGCAAAAAAGTGCTGACAAGAAAACTGGGCAAACACTTGAAGCATTGGACTAAAGGCTGCAAACTGCAGCAGTGACAATGGTGTCAAAGAGATCTTTGATGACTTTACTGTTATTTGTAGAGGAGAATGAGCCATTAGGAAGCTTACTTACTTTGATAAAAAGCTGTAGGAAGAAACTCACAGGTAGTATCTCTTCTTATCACACAGTTGTTCTGTGGAAGGATAGTCCTATAAAAGGGACAACCAGAGCAGGATGAGCTGATGGCTTGTTTAGTATTTGCATGACTTTTAATCTAGGGAGGAATGAGAAATTATATTTCATGTCAAATGACAAGAATTCAAAAGTAAAAGTATAAAGCACCTCAAAATGCATCAGAGAAAAAAAAAAAAAAGCCACCGATGTTAATGAAACAGTTCAGACCTGGCAAAATGCCTTTAATTTCTAGTAGTATATGTGCTCATACAACTTGGGAGGAGCCCTAGAATGGGGTCTGGAGCTGCTTACAGTCCCATCACTATGACAGAAAGCACAACTGTTTGATGCATTAGTCCTTATGAAATGCCATTGTCTTCCATCCTTCAGAGTAGAAACCAAGCTGCACAGTGTGGAGGCTCAGTTCACAGACCTGGACTCAAGCCTGCAGAAACTGGCACAGAAGTTTGAGCTGCAGGCTCAGAAGATGAGCCAGGACCCACTGCAGATGTGGGTGCCAGGGGAGACGTAAGTACAAGGAGAGATGGGTCAGCCCTTGCCCTCCACTTTTGGGTGATACTGGTGTAACCATGAGTACACTCCAGTAAGCAGTTCAAGCTCATCTGCTGAGTTAAAACTAGGACACTACAACCCATACTGACTTGTTTGCCTTTCACAGAATCACACAGCCGTGGCATTTGGAAGGAACCTCTGGAGATCATCTAGTCCAACACCTCTGCTAAAGCAGGGTCACCTGGAGATCACCTTTCCCCATCGGTACTGCTATTTACTGCAGAAATGGACAACATGAGGGAAAAAACTGAAGTTCCTTTGACAGTTGTTTCTTTAAAAAACAAAATCAACCACAGAGTCTATGAAATATGTATATAGTTTGAAACCAGCCGTGCTGCTTCCAGGGTAGTGGGGACATCAAGCCTGCTTGCATAACTGTCCCACAGCAAGTGAAAGGCAAAGAAACCCCAACTCTTCCCCACGCTTACGTTCGCTGATTCAGGCCAGAAGAGTCACATCTTTAGCACCCAGACAAGGTTTCGTTAATGCAAGTTTAGCCTTTCCATCGTCTGACCGAATTTCTGGAGCAGCTCTTGCCTTCCCCGAGAAACATGAACCGCTCGTAACTATTTACGGCTGAACTACTCTTCTAGACAATCGAAGTGCAGCACTGGGGACGGACAGACAGACAGACAGAGCGAGCCGCGGCGAGGCGGGCCGAGGGGCTTTGGCTTGTCTCCGCCAGCGGGCGCGGGCCAGAGGGGCGGGGCGGGGCAACTCTGTCAGCGAGGGCCGGCAGCTGGAGGCCTGGCTGCAGGGGAACCGTACCCGTGCGGGCCGGGACGAGAGTCCTGGCTGCGGGTGACAGCTGTCAGCGAGGGCCAGCAGCTGGAGGCCAGGCTGCGGGGGAACCGTACCCGCGCGGGCCGGGAAGGAGAGGCCTGGCTGCGGGTAACAGCTGCCAGCGAGAGCCTCAGCTCCAGAGGCGGCCGCCAGCGAGNCGGGCCTCAGGGCCGCGCAGCCGGAGGGCGGTGGGTGCTGGCTCCTGCTTTGCTTTGACTTCTTGGGGACCGAGGGTGCGGGGGAACTGAGGGAGCCTGGGAGGGGCAGTAGCTGCCGGGTGGGACCCAGCCTCTTGCAGCCGGCTTGGCCGTGGCGGCGGGGAGGCCTCCGCGTGTGCGCCGGGCCTCGGCAGTGGGGTGTGGGGCAGCCCCGCCGCCTGGCCTTCCCCGCAGCATGATTTCAGTTTGTGCATAGACAGAAAAANCCCCGCCCCTTTCTGTGTACAAAGGGAAATCATCCCAGAACACGGACCTAAGTCTTTTTAACAGGCCACCTGTAAAACTCTGTGTTTCCCTGTTACCCTTTTGATAAAAGTAACGAATTTGTTTTATCAACAAAGGAAGAGCAGAAACAATAACCCTCAGCTTAAAGTATATCTGGCTGTGTTGAGTTCCTGTGGCACTGAAATTGCAGCCTTTCTCTCAGTAGGATCTCCTGTCTTTGTGAAGCTATCTGTTGTTTAAGAAGCTTGTAAGAACTTTCCTAAGTTCATGTAACACAAACCCCAATGTTTTTATCAGTTTTGCAGCATGTGTTTTGTTTTCTGTTCCACAGCATTTCTGGACCAAGTGGAAAAAAAAGCCTGTGGGGAGCGTTAGGGAGTATAGGCTGAATGATCCCTACCATTGAGGCATAGGAGAAGATGCTGAAGTGTTGAACACATTGGTTAGTTCTTTGCTTTGTTAACTGTGTTTTGAATTTTTGTCCCAGCTTAAGCAATTAAATGAATGAAGGAGAGCCTCTTTTCCTCTGATGTGAATGGATGCTGCATTTCACCTTCAGGACGTGCTGGAATCCAGCCTGTGCCAGAAGCAGGTTTTGAAGGATGTCCATATACTGAAAAACTGACTGAATGGGAAGTTAAGGTAACTTTGATAATGTTACCAAGCATGGAGGTAGCTTAGCAGTCATGAAGGGTTTACTCTGGAAGAATCATAGAATCATAGAATGGTAAGGTTGGAAGGGACCTCAAGGATCATCTAGTTCCAACTCCCTGCCATAGGCAGGGACACCTCTCACTAGTACAGGTTACTCAAGGCCTCGTCCAACCTGGCCCTGTCATTCCTTTCCTCTCCTTACCTTCTGCTTGCTATCCCCGAACCACCTGTTATGACTCAAAATTGCAGTTTCTTTGTGGCTCCTGGAAAGACCTGCATCTTCCTCTGATGTCTCTGGTCATAAGCAAAAGTAACCACTTAAGCGGACTTACTAAATCCACTGATGTTTTCATAAAGTAACTAAAACAGAATTTTGTGGTTTATATTCATTATGGGAAGTAAAACACATATTTCTTTTTGCTTTCAGGTACTGACGTTGTAGTAGTCTTGCTTCTCTGCTTTGAGTCAATATGTCGAAGAAATCTCAGGCTCCACTTTCCTTGTCTGACTGCCTCTGCCAGATTTGCATGGAGATCTTTGTGGAGCCCGTGACTTTGCCATGCAACCATACCCTCTGTAATTCGTGTTTCCAGCTGACAGTTGAAAAGGCCAGTCTTTGTTGCCCGTTTTGTCGGCGTCGAGTCTCGTCCTGGGCACGGTACAATGCCCGCAGAAATACTCTTGTCAACTGGGAACTCTGGGAAAGGATTCAGAAGCACTATCCAAAGGAGTGTGAGCGCAGGATTAATGGGCAGGATTCGGAAGAAGAAAGTGAGTAAAATGTCACTTGTCCTGGGATGACTTTGCTTTACCAATTACTGTTGGTGGACTTCGGGTGTTGTGAAATAAGAATCTGTGTAGACAGGCTTACCCCTGGAAAATGCAGTGTTGGAGCTCTCCTGTGGAAGGGGTGGGCAAGGCAGGGAGATGGCCATCTGTGCTTTTTTTGGATTCTCCACACAGAGACAAGACATAAAGTTTATTACAATCCTGTGCAGGATTGGATGATATCAGGAAGGTAACAGCCCTTCCAAGACAGAAGCTGGGTCTTACGTATGAAATAGTGATGAAGTAAGGCAGCAGTTTCCTCACTCCTGACTTCACACTCAAAGGTAGACATTTACCATTCCACTGTCTTGATGCTCCTGCTATCTTTTGGGACCACTCAGTGCCTATCCAAGTGTGATACCACTTCCCATTCCCCACTCCTGGTTGTGAAATCTGAAACTTGTTAGCCTTTTATTCTTTAGGCAATACCTTGGTTCTGTCTAAGGAGTAGGCCATTCACATAGCAATAAGCAAAGGCAAAGGCAACATTTTAGCAATCCATAGTTAGCCCTTCCTTTCAGAAGGTTCTGCCTTCTTTCATCTCCCATTTTTACCCCTAAGGTGAGGCATGTCTTAGTCAGTTCCAACAGAGGGTAAGTTGTATTGACTAGTCACCGAGGTGGCTGTGTTTTGTGCAAAGCATCGGTGTGTGGTTGTTCTTGCAAAGGCAGCAATTCCCTACTGGTAGCACTTCCATCTGTAACAGCTCTAAGTGGAGTATTTGTCTATGTGTGTGTTCCTTTATCACCATCAATTCAGTGGTTTTGTTTTCATCTCTTAGATGCTATTCATTAGTTTGGATAGAAATTCCAGTGCTTCAAACTATGCAGGGGCCTCTAAGTGAGCATAAAATTGTGGTGTCAGAGAAAAGGAAATCGAATTTGTTTAACTCTTTGAAGAAGGATTTTAAGGTTTATTATGTTGTAAGCTCCTTTGGGGGAGTAGAATTGGTTGGTTGGCTCTTTGACACCTAGTTCCACTTGCTGTGTTTCAAATCACACAAAGCAAAAGATGCAAGTTATTGCCATACTTACTTGCTCTATATACAGTGTTTGGAAAACATTTGACTACTCTGTCTTCTGTGTAACACACTGCTTTTAAATTTTGTTCCTTTGTAACACAAAATGCTTTTTTCTTCCCCTCAGCACTTGATTTAAGTCAGGTAATTCCTGTGACAGGGTATGGAAGAGATCTTTTATTAAAATCATGCCTTCTTGACTATTATGATCTTGCTTTGTTCCTCACTCTTTCTCTCCTTCCTCTCAATTAGTTTGTGTCCCCCATCCACAACACCAGCTGAGCAAGCCTGGGGAACTGAGGCAGGAATATGAAGCAGAGATTAGTAAGGTAAGTCTAAAATATTAGCCAAAATTGAGGAGCCCAGAACTGGACACAATATTCCAGGTGTGGTCTTACCAGGGCAGAGTAGAGGGGGAGGAGAACCTCCCTAGACCTGCGGGACACGCTTTTCTGGATGCACTCCAGGATGCCATTGGCTCTCTTGGCCACGAGGGCAGATTGCTGTCACATAGATAACTTGCTGTCCACTAGGACTTCAAGGTGTTTCTCCACAGGGTTGCTCTCTGGCAGGACAACCCCTAGTCTGTACTGGTGCCTGGTGTTATTCTTCCCCAGATGCAGGACTCTGCACTCGTCCTTATTGAACTTTATGAGGTTCTCCTTTGCTCAGCTCTCCAGCCTGTCCAGATCTGTCCAGATGGCAGCGCAGCCTGATGGGGTGTCAGCCACCCACTCCAGTTTTATATCATCAGGAAACTTGCTGAGGGTCCACTCCATCTCCTAATCCAGGGGATCTGTGTTAATTTGAAAATCAGGAAAAATTTTTAAATAATTTTAATGTTTGTCTATTTAAGGATCCTTCTTCCTGCAGCTCAGACCCAGTAGTAGTAAGAATCACAGCTGGAAATAGTATCAGAATCTCCTTTGCCTGACAGTCCAGTTGCTGGCTGTCAAAAGACAGCTGAAGAGCATCTTCACCGGTGCACAAAGTGTGGGCACCAAACAGGAGGAGCTGGAAGCCATTCTACAGCAGGAAAACTGGTCTAGTTGGAATCACAGAAACATGGTGTGATGATTTGCACAGTTGGAGTGCTGCACTGGATGGCTGTAGACTCTTCAGAAGGGATAGGCCAAGAAGGAGAGGTGATGGAGCAGTCCTGTGTGTTAGGGAGTTTTGATTATCTTCAGAATAATGATGGTGATAATGGAGTCGAGTGTTTGTGAGTAAGAAAGAATCGGGGAAAAGGCCAGCAACACAGATGTGGTGGAAGTCTGCTATAGACCACCCAGGATGAAGAGACCTTAAAAGTCTCTTACAGTCACTATGATTCTGAGAGCAGGGGGCCTACATGAGGCAGAACACTGTGGGATTCTTTTATGGTAGTAGGGTGGTAAGATTGATTGGCAGCAACATTGATGGTTAATAGAGATGGTGACGAAAAGCAGTGAAGTAAGGCATGGTGACATGCCAACCTTGAGACACCAATACATGATTTGAAACAAAATCAGACTTGATACAGCATGACTAGTGTTGTAGCTTGACATTTTTCTCTCAAGCAAGTTTCCAAGTTCCGTGACCCAGTTAAGGCTCTTGTATTCCTTCTGAAGTGCTTTCTTGTCCCTGTGGAGTTACCCAGAACTGCTTTACCGGGGTGGGTGTCTGCTGTAAGGGAGGCAGATTGAAAAGTCTTGGCCTGCCCCATTGGGGTTTGTGTGCTCAAGAGAGTAGGACTCCTTTAGAAGGGATGTGGTGTCTTTGAGACATCATGTGCTTGAAGTTGGATTACAGTGCTTGAAGCAGGTTGAGCAGATGCTGTGGTCTAGCTGCCGTCCAGCCTTACAGAGTTAATCAGAGTTTCTCTGGATCTCTGTGTTTAGAGATCTGAGGATTTGTTACTAGCAAAATGTAAATAATGGGATTTAACCTTGCAGGTGAGCAAGGGTAGTGGTATAGCTTTACAGAAACCACAGAGGAGGACAAACTGAAGGCTCTAAACTCAGTAGATTCTTACATCTGTGGTGTAATTAAATACTGTCTTTGGAGTGTGCAAAGTGGATTTGTGCATAGTGGATCATTCACCTTTAAGGACCATTACCTGAGAGGTTCTGTCATGAAGCGTGGTCCTACAGTGTAACAGTGCATCTGCATTAAAAAGAATCTTGTTTAGGTGGAGGCAGAAAGGCGAGCACACGAGCAAGAGGAGAACAAGGCAAGTGAGGAATACATTCAAAGGCTTTTGGCAGAGGAGGAGGAGGAGCGCAGATTGGCAGAAGAGAGATGGAGGGAGATGGAGAAACAGCTGAAGCAAGATGAAGAGCTGGCCTGGCAGTTGAGTAACAGTCTGGTGAGTTAGGTTTAAAGGTAACAGTAGAAAATGTTGACAAACTACAAGCAACCTAGACTTTTCAGAACAAAAATTAACATTTTGAATAATCTCAATTTATTTTAAATGGAGTTGGAAACTGTTGTCAGCTCCCAGATCCTTGATGTACCATCACTTTTTGAAGAACCAGTGGGAAGGTGAAATACCCCAAATATTTCCACCTGTGTGGGTTTGAAGCATCTGCTGGATGCTTTAATTGTGAAACATTTTAAAACATTGTTTTTCTTCTGAATACTTCCTTTTCGCCATGATTTTAAAAATGCTTCTTTGAAAAAAATTGGTGTCTGTAATCTGTACTGAAAAGGAGCATAGGATAAGAGTTTGCCTCATGTTTTTTTTGTTAATTTCTTTTGGTGGATTGGTTTTTGCTACCCTAGACTAGTCCCAGTACAGATGAAATCTCTGTACTATTGGAGTAAAACCTCTTGTATCTTAATGCCAGGTATAGGAAAGATACAGAACATGTAGCATTTTTTATTGCATAACAACCCATTCTAGAATTGGTCTAGAATTCTTTGGACATAAGTCACTAAATCTGCAGTAGAAACAAAATAGTTCTCTGGGTTTTTTTGTTGTTGTGATTTTGTTTTATGTAATGCTATTTTTACTCGTTATCAAAGAACGATGATTCTAGTGGACATGTGCTCAGGAGTCCTTCACCAGCAGGCAGACTCTACTGTGAAACATCTCCAGCTAATTTGTGCAAGATGAAGACCAAATCAAGCAACTCTGGAGACATTCAGAAGTGAGTCATCCAATTTTTTAATCTTTAATTATTAGTCTGTTTCTTGGTATGGTGTCCTTCTGCTCTGTTTCCTTTCTTGGAATCCTCAGTCCAATTTTTCTGCATAATCTGGAACAAATGTAAACTGTTGAACGTTAAAACATCTCAGGATAATATGGAGAAGGGAAACACTTGCAATGTGCCCTTGTGGCCAAGAGGGCCAACGACATCCTGGGGTGCATTAAGGAAAGTGTGTCTAGCAGGTCCAGGGAGGTTCTCCTCCCTCTCTACTCTGCCCTGGTGAGACCACATCTGGAATACTGTGTCCAGTTCTGTGCTCCCCAATTTAAGAGAGACAAATCTGCTGGAGGGAGTCCAGTGGAGAGGTACAAGGATGATTTGGGAACTGGAACATCTCTCCTGTGATGAAAGTCTGAGAGACCTGGGGTTGTTTAGTCTGGAGTAGAGAAGGCTCAAAGGGGGTCTTACGAATGTGTGTAAATACTTGAGGGGTGGGTGTCAATATGAAGGTGCCAGGCTCTTTTTGGTGGTGCCCAATGATAGGACAAGGAGCAACAGGTACAAACTGGAACACAGGAGGTTCCACCTCAACATGAGGAGAAAATTCTTTGCTGTGAGGGTGGGGGAGCCCTGGAGCAGGCTGCCCGGAGAGGTTGTGGAGTCTCCTTCTCTGGAGACTTTCAAAATTCACCGGGACGCATTCCTGCATGACCTGCCCTAGGTGATCCTGCTCTGGCAGCAGGGTTGGACTTGATCTCTAGAAATTCCTTCCAACCCCTAACATTCTGTGATTCACTTGTGGTTTTGGTTTGTCAAAATGAACTTGAAGATCTTGATTAATGCAAAGGACTGGCAATTCAAGAAGAAAAAGTTTAAATAGGTAAACTGTATTTTTTTTCTTTTTAAGGTACCTGTCTCCAAAGCCTCATCATACACAGGAATCAGAATCATTTTCCTCTGCTCTAACAGCAAGAGGCAAGAGCGACTATGGCTCTTTGGTAACTAGAATAATTTTGTTATGACTTTCAGTGTTAGTAATTATGAGTTGTTTTCTCCTTGCCTAGAAGACTGCCAATCCTCTATTCCTCTTGCACATCAGCAATGGACAGTTTATCTTGCTCTTTTTGAACTACCTCAAATCAAAAAGGGAATAAACCATGTGTGATAGCCCACAGATGCACCCCTGTGGCTTATTTTGATAGTTGTCTTGCTTAGCCTTAAAAGTACCTTACCTGAATATGTTTAGCAAGCTCTGGGTTGCAACTGATAGTGCACAGAATTTAAGTTATGGTTCTGGAGCTCACTGGAGGAGGTTGCACTCTGATTTTCATCATTCTATATGTCTGTCTTTCTAGTTTATCTTTCCTGTTAAGCTTCAGATGAAGATGAGCAGACTTGAGCAGTTGAGTCATTATGCTGCAGTTGTGTTTTCTGCCCACTATCTAGGGTTCTCTAGATTGTTTTAAATATTTTTATGGGCATAAGCTGGAACACAGGAAGTTCCACCTCAGCATAAGGAGGAACTTCTTTACTGTGAGGGTGCTGGAGCACTGGAATAGACTGCCCAGAGAGGTACCGGAGTTCCCTTCTCTGTAGACTTTCAAAACCTGTCTGGATGCATTCTTGTGTGACCTGCCTTAGGTCAGGGTGTTTAAACTAGATGATCTCCAGAGATCCCTTCCAACCCCTACCATTCTATGATTTTCATTATTATTAAACAATTATGCTGTGGGTTTTTTTTTTTTTTTTTTTTTTTTTTTTTTAAAAGACAAAAATCCAAGTTAATATTCCAGACTATTATTTCAGGGTTTCCATTAATATTCCAGACTCAGGAGCAGTGAGATTTTCATGTTATTCATACCTATTGGCTTTCAGTAACTTTACTTCATCAGTGGTCTTTCCCATTTTGAACAGGAGACCAGCAGCAATGAAGACAGCAGTTCAGCATGGCAAGATAAGCAAGAGGAAATGCCAACACTGTCTCCACAGCAGCCCAGTGTGATTAAAGATTCCAGTGCTAAGGATTTGTTTCTGGAATCATGCATGAACTATTTCAGTGCTTCAGGGGAAACTGCCACTGTCGAGCAGGAAAAGACACCCAGATCAAATTGTCCAGGAGACAGTGTTCCAGATGTACTTCATGGAATCGCAGAAGGGGAAGGGTCTAGAACAGATCTTTGTAGATCCACAGGAGAAGATGGTGGAATTGAGTCAGAGACTGGCAGTTTAACACATGGAGAAAGTATAAACCATGAAAATACTGCTGAAACTTCTACCTTTATTCAGTCAGCAACAAATCCTGTGATGTCTGACAGCAAAAGTGTAACATGTGATGTCATGAAGGCGGCTGGATGCTCAGATAAAGAGAAACCAGAGGGACAGCAAAACACTAAGGAGACTCCAAAAAGAAAGTCACTCGAGCCACCATCTGAAGCAGTGGTTGACTTGTGTGTGGTAGATAAGAGGAGAAGAACTTTTCCAGAAAGTTTAGAGGAGCAAAGGGAACAGATAAATTATTTTAACTTGCAGATGCAGAAAGCTTTTGAGCAGGAGCTCCAAGAAAGGCGTATGCAAGAAGAGCAGGACAGGCTTCTGGCTCTGCAGCTACAGAAACAGATCAACAAAGAAGAAGGGACACTTAATCGACAAAAAGGCTCTCCAGATGAGTACCTTCTTCGCACCAAACCACTTCAGTCTGTGAAAGACTCTTCTGCTAGAAAGGGAAGTTCTAAGATGGCAAGAGACTCAAAGGTACAAAAGAACCAGGCCGAAGCAAGTCACCGCAAGACTCGGAAAGGTTCTTGCAATGAAAACTGGCAGATCCCCACCAAAGCCCGAGTGAAACCGCCCAGCATCAAAGGAGGGAAAGTTTTGAATTGTGTGGTTAATACCAGTGACACAAACGATCTTTGTTCGCTACCTAAGAACAAGCAAAAGACCATCCTTCAGATGTTTAAAAGCTCTGTTGCAGAGTAGATCAGCAGAACCACAGACGGGCAGTGGAAGAAGAATTAAAGCTATGGCAATGCTTTCTTTCATGTTAGGCAAAGCTTTCAGTAAGCAGTTTAAAAGTTGTTGGTTTTGAGGGGGTCACTGTGGGCTACAAAATGTGTATTTTGCGAAGCTTTAGTAACATGCCCCCAGACTAAAAGAAAGTTTAATTGGTCTTTTCTTGACTACAGCTTATTTTCTAGCACTTGCATTTCCATATTTTTGGATCTGAATACTGTTAGTGTTTAAACAGAAGATAACTGACCTTAAAATGAGAATGTGAAGCCTTCTATTTTCCAGAGGCACGTAAGTCAAGTGAAATAATGGGTCTATATTTCCAATTGTCTGCCAGCTGCAAGGTTGAAGCTTGAGTTGGCACAACCAACCAGTTCTGTTAAACTGAAGCATGTTACTGGAATTTAAGCTCTTTGTTGAGTTGCATTGTTCACATGACAGTTAACAAGGGTCTAAGTGGACAGCCAGTCTTGCAGACTTAATCTTTCCCTCTCCCTGTCATACAAGCTACTTTCTTAAACAAAGAGGGGAAAGCCAGGTTCTCCCAAGGATCTTTCATGGATGCCAGCAGTTTTAAGTGGTCACAGGCTTGTCTTTGCTTAATGCAGGTCAATTCTGCAGATCTGGCTCTTGCTGTTGTTGGGAAAAAGACGACAACTGCATTCTTGTTGCTGCTGTTCTGCAACTGGATTATTGTACAATACTATTACCTTTATTTAGTCATACTTAATTTTTGTACTCAAAATTATTACAACACATAATATTAAAAAAAAAAAAAAGTAGTTGCTCCAGAAAACATTTCAAACAGAGAAAGTGAAACCAAAAGGGGAAAAAAACCAACCGAAACCCTGAGTTGTTAGTAATGATGTAACTGTAATTAAAGAGTCACAACTGCCAAGCCTGGTGGGAACTATTTCCCCCCCATTTGCAGAGGGACTGCCAAATACTGTCTTCCAGATGGGTTTAAAACAAGCATCATTCAAAAGAACTACAGTTGAGATGTAGGGCTACAGGCCTCTGGGAAGTCGAGGCTGGTGAGGAACTGACTAGCTGCTAGCTGGCAGGGGTATTACTCCTGCTAGGTCGTTACTGCTATTACAAAGCCATCTTTTGGCCTTTCTTTGCTTCTCATGAGATTTTTTCCACTGGACATGTTGAAAAGAGAGCAAAGCACCAATCTGCATCGCTGAAGTGTGTTTACTAATGACCAAAGGCAGAAAATGTTTTAAATTGTGTTCTTTTTCTGAACCTCCGTTGTTCGTCTACAGCCTTCATCTCAGTTTGGGGAAATTTGAAACAAAGTGCTTCAAGGTAGTATCTTCTGATGTTTTCAGTTTTACAAAACAAAGCCTGGAATTTTAAGCAGCACAGCAAGCCAGAAAGGTGTTTGTTTTTTTACTGTGCTTATATGTTTCTAGAAATGGTGAGTTTCTCATCAAGAAATTATCTGTTCTAAGATTGGCTTTTTAGTGAAAATTACAATAGGTGACCAGTTGCAAATAATTTGCTTTTCCTTCCACTGCCTCAACCATCATGTTGGAGCCTTCCTTCAATACAGATCTGTTTCTGTTCAATCCTTACCTTTGTTCAGGATGTTTTCTGTCTTACCCATGCAGTCCAACTACAACCATTCATTAAAGTGTGCTTAAGGCAAAGATACTGACTGTTCTCCTGCTAGTGCTACTCAGCCTTTCCAGTCAAGATACACATGTAAGAAGTAAAGCCAATTTTCAAAACAGATTAAGAGTTTATTTTTAAAGTCTATTCAGCCTCATTTTACAATCAATTTCTGACATCTGATGTCTGTTTTTAATTTGGTTAAAAGATGATCCCTGCTCTGGCATGAAGTTCCTCTTTCCCAGATGATGTCTCCTGATGACTGCTGCACATTCTCTAGTATGTGTGAGCAGAGGCATCACATGCTCCTTTCATTTATTGTCCTTTTGGTGTATGTGTGATTTCAGAGCAGGTTGGAAATGGTTTGGAGTAGTGAAGGGCAGTTCCTGGCCACCTGCTGCCAAACCCTTACCATTTGTGCCCAATGCAGCTGGCTCTGCATTTTTGTTTCCATGGTCCTGACAGTCCTGCTGTATTCCTCTAAGGGGTTTGAATCTGCCCTGTTCTTCTCAATCACTGCCTTTTATGTTTGGCAGTGAGAGAATCTGAATCACAAATGTTTTGAACTGCTGACCATTCCTATGTAAGGGTCTTGCATGTATCACAAGTTCTGACACTGCTTAACTGGTGTGTGTTTCTCAGATCAACCGTCATTATACTCCAGCACAGAAGTGCTGGCTTTGGAGGTGCTTTTATGGCCAGGTCCTGATGTTTCGAGAGCTGCCTGGTGAAGAAAGAAAGGGAGATGTGTGTGGTCATGCAAGTAAATATATCAGCTCTGAAAAGCTAGGCAGAAAAAAGCTAGAAATGAATCATAAATCTAATAGC
The DNA here is from genome assembly GCA_013399055.1 of Ramphastos sulfuratus. Classification (NCBI taxonomy): domain Eukaryota; kingdom Metazoa; phylum Chordata; class Aves; order Piciformes; family Ramphastidae; genus Ramphastos; species Ramphastos sulfuratus. The sequence continues at coordinate 13,831 of WBNM01039296.1, read as the reverse complement.
TTTGGCTTCATTAGGGAGAAACTTAATCTAACACTCTCATTGGTCCGGGGCTAGCTCTGGCCCTGACACCAAGTAACATCAGTCATAAGATAGGAGGCATTTTGTTTAAAAAACTCACATACCTCACTAATTCATCCAGATCATGTAGTCTGGTGAACTTCAGTGATGTGGAGTGAGCAGTCACAATAGCTCACTGCCAAGGACAGGGCTTCTGCATTTCTGCCAGCTTGGTCAGTTGGGGACGCTCAATGATCCAATTCTGGGTGCTAAGGGGGTAGGAGGAGCACCGAGAAGGCAGAATGTCCCTTTCTGGCAGCAATGTGCCTTGTGCAAGTAGCTCAGTTGTGTGTGAAGCTGTGTCCCAGCATACGGGATTCTGCACTGAACACCAGTTTCATTCCCTCTTCCTCCACAAACTGTTGTAAGGATTATTTCTTTTCCCTTTTAATACATCCATTATGTGTCTCTTCCATATAAACTTTATGAAATGTTCTAAACTAATTCAAACCAGAAGTTTGATAAAGTGCAAGAGGGAAGCTTTTTGTATTTCACTTTTCCATCTCGCACAGCCTTAGTTCCTTGCCATTAACAGCAAATCCTGCTGATGTCATTTCACTGAAAGCAAGTTAAAAATGGCAGAAATTACCAATCTCCAAGGTCTAAATAGTGCAGAAGCATATTTTGGTGTTGTACATATTGGAAGGTGTGTTAAAGTATTTGGGGGTTATTATTTTTCCAGCTTACTGGATTTTGTCCTCAATGTAAGAATGACCCCAACGTAAGAATCATTATTTTGTTAAGCAGAATAGAACAGCAAGACTAAAAAGTCAATCATTAGCTAAACCCCAACATATATAATCTATGTAAAACATAGATATATGAAAAAATATGCCAAACCTATAGCAGCAGCTGCCTCTGAGGTGGAGTACTGCAAGCCTGGTTGTCCCAGAGATGATCAGTTCGTCACTGCGTGTGTGGCCTCTTTGGCTTCTCCTAGATTTTTGTGATTAGAGGCTGGAATCTGGTCACTGCTGAGTGGATTTTGGTTGGAAAATAGAAACACCCTCTTTCCATTGCTATCATCCAGAAGTTCTGAGGCAGATGAAATCATCTTTGAGTAGTTTAATGATGTTTGTGAAGTAAATCTGTACTTAGGCTGTCTAAACTGGTGCTCAAAAAAATGAGCTCACCTGCCTCCAGCTAGGTCCAGTAGTTTACTTATCCCCCCTTGGAACAAGTTTGGCTCATCCAAATGCCAGGGAAAATTAAAAAAGCAAGCTCCAAAATAATCAAATATATTTTGACAGACTTGGTGGCTTTCCTAAGATCCAGAGCTAGTGTAGGGATGTGAGGCAGAGAAGCAAGACAGGGAACAACTCTACTTGTTTTCATGGCCAAAAGTTTTAAAATTCCTAAACTGAGGAAACCTCTGCTTCCTATGGTACTCAGCTTCATTGACACTTGTTAGTGACAAGGTGCTCTACAGTCTCCAGCCTTCTGCCAGTGTTGGCAGCAAAGCAGACGCTTGCTCTGCTATGTTGTGAAACAACTGAAAGTAGGGAAAAGCTACTTTTCTAAGGATGACATTTCTACAGGTAGCACAGGGATCAAAACCACCCAGTGTGCTCATTGTTGAGGCTTCTTCTCTGGTGGCTCTGAGGAACTCAAAATAGAAGTATTCTGATAACAAAGACTGCCCAGTAATGAATCCCCTTGATAGGAGAAACCACACTGTTTATTGGCCACGTCAGATCCTACCTCCTCCCTTGCAGCACCAGTAGCCCCTAGACATGCTTCCAGGAGAGAGCAAAGGCCTGCCAGGCCACTTGCTTTGGCAAGGAAATCTGCGACCAGGTAAATGCATGGATGCTCTGGCCTTGTGCTGCAAAGGTTTCAGTATTGCCACTGAGGCCTCTGGTCCTCAAAGGATCACGCGTTGTTTTGGTTGGGAAGAACCTTTATCAAGTGCAACCACTACCTACCTCTACCCCTACCATGCCACTCAGGACCACATCTCTGCCTCTTTGAAGCACCTCCAGGGATGGGAATTCAACCACTTCCCTGGGTAGCCTGTTCCAGTGGTTGAGAACCCTTTCACAGAAGAAGTTTCTTCTAATACCCAGCCTAAACCTCCCCTGGTGCAACCTGAGGCCATTTCCTCTCATTCCATCAATTATTACTAGGAAGAAGAGGCAAACACCCAAGTCACTACAACCTTTTTTCAGGCTGTTGTAAAGCACCTCCTTTTCTCCAGACTGAACAACCCCAATTCCCTCAGCTGCTACTCATCAGACCTGTTCTTCAGATCCATCGCCAGCTTCATTGCTCTACTCTGGACATGCTCCAGCACCTGAATGTCCTGCTTGAAGGAGTCCAAAACAGAAGCCAGTACTCAAGGTGTGGTCTTAACCAATGCTGAGGAGAGGGGCACAATCACTTCCTTGGCTCTGCTGGTCACACTATACCTGATCCAGGCCAGGATGCTGGTGGCCTTCACGGCCACCTGGGCACACACTGGCTCATGTTCAGTTGCTGTCTATCAACACCCCCAGGTCTTTCTCTGCTGGGCAGTTTCCAGCCACTCTGCCCTAAACGTGGAGTCTTCATGGGGCTGCTGTGACCCATGTGCTGGACCCCTCATTTGGCCTTGTCGAGTCTCATCCCATTGGCCTTGGCCTTGGCCCATCGATCCAGCCCGCCTAGGTCCTTCTGCAGAGCCTTTGTACCTTCCAGATCAGCACTCTTACCTAGTTAGTGTCATCTGCAAACTTACTGATNTTTCTTCTAATACCCAGCCTAAACCTCCCCTGGTGCAACCTGAGGCCATTTCCTCTCATTCCATCAATTATTACTAGGAAGAAGAGGCAAACACCCAAGTCACTACAACCTTTTTTCAGGCTGTTGTAAAGCACCTCCTTTTCTCCAGACTGAACAACCCCAATTCCCTCAGCTGCTACTCATCAGACCTGTTCTTCAGATCCATCGCCAGCTTCATTGCTCTACTCTGGACATGCTCCAGCACCTGAATGTCCTGCTTGAAGGAGTCCAAAACAGAAGCCAGTACTCAAGGTGTGGTCTTAACCAATGCTGAGGAGAGGGGCACAATCACTTCCTTGGCTCTGCTGGTCACACTATACCTGATCCAGGCCAGGATGCTGGTGGCCTTCACGGCCACCTGGGCACACACTGGCTCATGTTCAGTTGCTGTCTATCAACACCCCCAGGTCTTTCTCTGCTGGGCAGTTTCCAGCCACTCTGCCCTAAACGTGGAGTCTTCATGGGGCTGCTGTGACCCATGTGCTGGACCCCTCATTTGGCCTTGTCGAGTCTCATCCCATTGGCCTTGGCCTTGGCCCATCGATCCAGCCCGCCTAGGTCCTTCTGCAGAGCCTTTGTACCTTCCAGATCAGCACTCTTACCTAGTTAGTGTCATCTGCAAACTTACTGATGGTGCCTCAAGCCTCTCATCCAGATCACTGATAAAGACATTAAAGAGAACTGGCCCCAGCACTAAGCTCTGTAGAGCACCTTTTGTAACTGGTTGTCAATTGGATTTTAACTTCGCTCACCACCACTCTTTGGGTTCAACCATCAGCCAGTTCTTAACCCAGCAAATCATCTACCCATCCAAGCCATAGGGAACCAGTTTCTCCAGGAGGATGCCAGGAGAAGGAGTGTCAAAAGCTTTACTTAATTCCAAATAAACAGCACCCACAGCCTTGTCCTCATCCACCCAGCAGGTCACCTTGTCGTAGAAGATCAGGTTTGCCATGCAGAACGTGCCCTTCATGAGCCCATGCTTGACTGGGCCCGATCCCCTGGTCGCCCTGCACATGCTCCATAATGGTACTCAAGATGACCTGCTCCACGACCATCTCTGGCACCGAGGTCAGACTGACACGTCTGTAGTTCCGTGTGCCCTTCTTCGAGTCCTTCTTGTAGACGGGCGTTACGTTTGCCAGCCCCGAGTCAGCTGGGGCCTCCCGGTTAGCCAAGCTTGCAGGGAAACTGTGCGCAGCGGCTCGGTCAGCAGAACGCCAGCCGGCATTTGAAGCGGGTGAGGTCGCGGATCAGCCCGCGTCGCCAAGGCAGATCCTGCCCCGCCCCGCCCTGTTCCGCTCCGCCCCGGCGCGGCGGCGCCTGCTGGCGGTGGGCAGAGGAGGGCGCGGGCGAGCGCGGCGCCTGCGCGGAGACGACGGGCTGGCGGCGCGCGTGGTGCTGTGCGGCGGCGGCAAGATGGCGGCGCACGGGGGCTCTGCGGCCTCCGCGGCGCTGAAGGGGTTAATCCAGCAGTTCACCGCCATCACGGGTGAGGCACACGGAAGCCGGGGCCCACCGAGCTCGGCCGAGACTGCCGCTGCCGCGTGCTTAACGGGCGGATGCCGCCCGGCCCTTGCCGCCGCCTCAGGGGGCGGCCAACCCCGGCGGGCCGAGGGCGGGAGGAGCGGGCTGAGGCGGGCGGCGCTGCGCGGGCGGAGGCGCCGCGCGGGCGGAGGCATTGCGGCGCCGGCGGGCGGTCCAGGACGCGCTGTCTCTGGCCCCCGGGAGGCTCCTCAGCTGCCTCCACGGCCTCCTTTGAGGCGAGAGGTGCTGGCCTCTCCCGGGCCTGTCAGCGGGCGCGCTCCGGGGCCCTGCCCTCTGCGGGGGGTGCTGCTGGTGGCCCTCGCCGGGCCCTCGCCATGCCTCTGCCGTGTAGTTCGTGGGGTTCACCTGCTTTTAGCGGGGGCTTGGAGGCGCCTCTCGGTTCGCCACGGTCAGCCGATGTGCTCGGTAGTGCGGATGTGTGTGTCCTCCCTCCCGGTGGTCCGCCACGGGAACCGCGTCCCGCAGTTGCAAATAAAGCTGACGGCCAGGAAAGAGATTGGAGCCGAACCCTCAGTATACGTTAAAAAGCAGTAAATTAAAAAAAATCTTACAATTGCATTCTAGTTGCTGAGAATTCAGTTGCTAACAAAAAGAGCGAGTCAATTTGAAATGAAAGTTTGGGGCAGGTGACAGTTCCTGTTTAGCTTCGGTACTCGGAGCACTTGACCCACTTTGTTTCTAATCTGCTCCACTGTGGTTCCGCCTTGCTTACGGCATCACATAACAAGTGTTGAAGGAGTGTTTAACAAAGCAGCTTTGACTTTTTTAGTTAGTATAAGTGAAATTGCTTTTAACTCAGTTGCTCAAAGCACCTCAGTTCCAAGTTGTGTCCCAGTACTCGGGCTCAGGTGCGTTCAGTCCTGAGCAGGCATGACGAGGGTGACCCACGAACATGCCCAGGTACACAGGGAAAGGACAAATCACAGCTGTCCTTAAAGAGACCTTTTAGAATTAACCTTGCAAATAAGAAGAACCGACAACAAACAGATTTTCATTGTGGAACGTGCCCGTGTGTGTGTGTGTGCCTTCTCTTTTCAGTAGTGCCTAAAAAATAGACCAGAACAGGCAGAGCTGTGGTAGTGTGCTTTTCCTGACAGCGTTTTGTGCTTATAGTCAGGTTTATGTTAAAATAACAGCATACCTCTTATGCTCTCAAAGAGGAAAAAAAATACCAAACAATGCACACAAACCCAAACCAAAACAAAAAACCCCACAAAACCAAAAACTGCTGGACTTCACCTGTCTGCTGTTAAGTAATGGATGATAAAAGTGGTTTGAAGTTTTATATTTCCATTTTAATTAAAGTTAAGGTTGTATCTAAAAGTGTGATGTCGTAGAGCTTATTATTGTGCATGTGCTAGCTTGATGTGAAGGGTGGTCAGAAGCACACACCCTCCATGGTTAGTGTTAGCAATTCAGAAATGTACAAACCCACTCCTGTCTGTGAGGAAAAAGCTGGATAAATGTTGTGTAGCAGTTTGATTCTGCCCGATATAATGATGAAGAGTAAGGAGAAGTTGTCCTTGATGTATTTTTTTTTTCCAGATAAGCAGACTTAATCTTTGTTGCTCTCATTCAGAAAAAAAATTTGCTAAGAAAATGTAACTCCTGTGCATCTTTACCAATTAAACAATGGGATCCCTTTGGAATTTGATTTGAGCCTTATCAAGTATTTAGTATTTTCTGTTTGCCAGTGAAAGCACTTATTCATATGATGACAGTTTCCTTAGGACTGATGAATCAGTACACGAGCTTTCTATGTTGGTATCTCTTTAGACAATGGAGGGTTGAGTATAATTATTTTCTGTGTTCTAAATGAGTGACTGTCCAGTGAGGTTGTAGGATGGTGTGTATGTTTCAAACTGCACAGATGTTGTTTAATTGCTATAGTTGACATTGAAATGAGCAGAAAATGCCAAACAGCAGTTGTTTGATGCACATGAGCTTGATGCCCTCACATTATTTTTTTTTTGAGACATCACTAGTCGACTTGCTAGAGGGCAGAGATTC
>WBNM01039295.1:0-41394 GCA_013399055.1 Ramphastos sulfuratus | reverse complement strand
ATGGTTCAGTGGCCATGGTGGTCACCATTGGCTTGATGGTTGGAGTCAATCTTAGGGGTGTCTTCCAACCAAAACAATTCTATGTTTCTGTGATCCCCTTCACATGTGCTTTCTGGGCTATGTTTACAAAGAGGCTATGTCCAACATCTCCAGCATGTGGGAGTGCTGACAAGAGCTGTCAGTTTCCTGCAAGACCTCCTGGTTGTCCTCCACCCCCAACCAAGCAGGCTGGTTGCAGAAGGGGCACTCAGAGAGGCAGATTTCATCAAAGGCTGACGGTTCAAGTGCTAGCTGTTTATAAAACCCAAGATGTGACATGGAACAGATGTTGCTGGAGCCTGACACTGAGACAGGAGCTCTGCTTCTTCTCAAGAGGTGAAAGAAAAGGAGAAGGGGTCTGGGCTGTGTCTGGAAGGGTGCAGGATCCCAGCTGGGATGCAGGACTGAAGCACTGGCTGGGGCTGTGCTAGAGTGGCTGCTCCACACCAGGGTGTCACACATGGGACAATCCAGTTGTGATCCTGCTGATGGAAGGAGCTGGTTGCAAGGTCACCCACAGGCCCGGCCTGTCAGCCACACATCCTCTGGATACCAACACCTCTGACTCTCTCCACCACCCAGCCTGAGCCTGCAGAATTTGCTGACCTCCAAGGGGAAGATCTGCTCAGCACAGCCCCATTTACTCCTGACCCTGCACCTCTCTGCACCACTTCAGATGCGCCCACAAGCACAAAGGTTGGTACAAGAAGTCCACTAGCAGCATCCCACAATTCCCAGCTCTGACTTCCAGCCTTTCTGCCCCATTCCTCATTTTCCTTCCACAGCCTTTAAGCAAAGGAGCTACATTTAGCAAGGACTCCAGCTCTGCTTGTTCCTCCTCTCTGTTCAGCAGCTTTGCCCCTACCATGGAATCATCGAATCCTACAATGGTTTGGGTTGGAAGGGACCCTAAAGATCAGCCAGTTCCAATCCCCTGCCATGGGCAGGGATACCTCCCATTAGAACAGGTTGCTCAAGGCCTTGAATACCTTCAGGGAGGGGGCATCCACAACCACCCTGGGCAGCCTGTTCCAGTGTCTCATCCCCCTCACTGTCAAGAATTTCTTCCTAATTTCCAGTCTCTATATCCCCTCTTGCAGCTCAAAGCTCTCATCCTGCCACTGCCTTCAAGTCCTTCTAAAAGGTCCCTCCCCAGCTTTCCTGTAAGCCCCCTTCAGGTACTGGAAGACCACTAGAAAGTCTTCCTGGAGCCATCTTCCCATCCTCAGCCTGGCCCTGTGAATGTCTTAGGCTCAGTGGATTCCTCCTCTCAGACTCCTCTGCAGATGTGACCCCAGGAACACCAGACCTGTCCCTAGAAAATCATAACCATGACCTCCTCACTTACCTGATGACATGAGCAACCAAGAAGCTCTGGATCTCAGGGCTGCTCACAAAAGCCAGATCTCCACTCTCATGCTCCTGGCAGTGCTGCTGGGCCTCCCACCACTCGGCCTTCTCCACCACCAGCTGATAGCAATGGTTATTTCCCGGGAACACCAAGCCATCAGGAGGACACATGGGGTGAACTGCTGCAGGAGGCAGAAGAACACAAATGTGATGTCCTTTCTATGGGCTTACACACCTCATGTGAAATGCTTCCAGGAATGGCCTGTCCTCCCCAAAGCCCATAAATTCCTTTTGCTGTTGAAGTGCACTCTGTGCATCCACCTTTGGCCAAGGATGGTGCAAAATGCTGTCTTGTCAGTCAAGTCACCTCCTCATATCAGCTGACAGAGGGAGAGGAAATGGCCTGAAATTGTGCTGGGGAGGGTTAGGTTGGACAAGACAAACAACTTCTTTGCAGCAAGAGTGGTCAGGGGTTGGAACAGGCTGCCCAGGGAGGTGGTGGAGTCCCCATCCCTGGAGGTGCTCAAGAAACCTGTGGCCATGGCACTCAGGGACATGGTTTAATGACCACAGTGGTGTTGGGTCAATGGCTGGACTTGATGGCCTCAGAGGCCATTTCCAACCCAAATAATTCCATGATTCTGAGTCTGTGATCTCTTACTCCCTGTAAGAAGGGAAAGGGAAGGGCCAGGACCTAGTGCCATCCCTCCCTGCCCAGCACCCACCCAGCCAACCCTCCTTACCTCTGCTCAGCTCTCCAGCCTCTGCGGTGATCCCGGACAGCACCACCAGGCCGGTGCCACCTCTGTTGCGGATCCTTATGTCCAAACTCTCATTTGTCTTGACCAAGGAAGGACACTGCAGTTCCAGCTCTTGAGGTGAAGCCACCACCTCAATTTCTGCCTGCACAGATAAGACCTTGGTGCCCACAAAGATGGTGGCAGTGACATTGTACTGCCCAGGTAAGGCATAGACATGGACAGCTGCATTTCCAGTGGTGTTGAGAACCTCTGTTTGGTCCCCAAATTCCCACCGTAAAGTGCTGGCAGCAATGGGAATACTGACATTGAAGAGCACGGCCTGGTGTAGGCTGTAGCGGGGCTGGAGTCCTGGGAAAGACACAGGCAGCTGCGCCTGGAAAGGAGAGGGGACAAGTGCAGGGCCACCGCAGGCCTGCCCAGGCAAAGGCTCAGTGCAAAACGGCAAACAGCTGGAGGAAGAGTTTGTTTCCTGGGCAGTTCCACACAAGCACTGCCCCTGAGGGCTGAACCCTCCATACTCCTGGTCTTCAGCGTAGCACAGGGCACTGCAGGTCTCCTCTGTCAGGTTCCCAGGGTGAGCAGATGTGAAGAGGATGACAAATTCAGCTCCTTCTGTGTGGTTGCTCGTCAGACACGTTATGTATGGAGCTCCTGGGGGACAGAACAGAAGATCTTCTCACAATCAGGTTGCCCAGGAAGGTTGTGGAGGCCTCTTCCCTGTTCAAGGCCATGTTGGATGGGGCCTTGAGCAACCTGCTCTAGTGGGAGGTGTCCCTGCCCATGGTATAAGGGTTGGAACTTGAAGGTCCCTTCCAAACCAACCCATTCTAGGATCCTATGAATCTGCTACTGCAAAGCCATGGTTTGCTGAAACCCTCCAGGAGACATCATTCCACACCCTTGGGATGGCCTTCTCCTGGGCCAGCTCCTATTTCAAGCATTTCCTCTTTTGAGACTTGCCTGGGAAATCTTTAATCCCTCCACAATGATTTCCAAACTCTTCAGACTAATTAATGCTGACAGAAATAAGAAACCAGCCACAGAGATTTATGAGGCAGCCACAGTCAGTAAATAAAACTGGTCTTTGGAGAGTCAAACAGTCCCCTGGGACAGAGCCATTGAGTCTGACTCTCCCAAGGAGCCTGCAGGACTGGCCACCAAGTAAGACCAGGAGAGCACATTTCACTGCACACTGCCTAGGGCTTCCAGCAACAAAGTCTATAATTAAGCACATCTGGGCAGAAGGGCACACTGGGGGCATGGAGAAAGACCACCAGATTTTCCACAGGGCCCACACTGGACCTGGCAGACACTGCAGCCACCTTCCTCCTTGGGAAGAGCTAAGAGCTCTGGTGCTAGAACAGGAGATCTTCTCAATGCTCAGGAAGAGATAAAGGTGGGGGAGGGAGGGGAAGAGGATGGGGTCAGACCCTTGTCAGCAGTGCTCAGTGGCAGGACAAGAGGCTGAGGGCACAAACTGGAACCCAGGAGGTTTCATCTGAAAAGGAGGAGAAACTTGTTTGGTGTGAGGGTGCTGGAGCCCTGGAGCAGGCTGCCCAGAAAGGTTGTGGAGTCTCCTTGTCTGGAGAGCTTCCAAACCCAGCTGGGCATTGTGATGCTGGGCAAGCTGCTGTGGGTGCCCTTGCTTTAGCAGGGGGGGTTGGACTGGATGATCTCCAGAGGTCCTTTCCAACCCCTCCCATGCTGGGATTCTGTGGTGCCACACACAGGCTGCACCCAAGGGATGTGGAAGGATGCAGATGGTGGGGGGGATGCAGAAGAACACCACGTGCCTGGCTGCAGGGAGCAGAGCCACACACGTGCGCGGACACGCAGGCTGCTGCAGCCGCAGCAGCTCGGAGCAGCAGCTCCTTCCCTCCAGCTTCCCTCCCTTGGAAGGGGTGGGACCTTTCCCTGCCACAAACACAGAGGCCCCTGCACGCGTGCAGCGCCGCAGCCCAGCTGGGCCTGCCTGGCCTCCTCTCCAGCTCTGCCCACGCAACCCAGCCATGTTTGCTCCTCTGTTTCTGCTGGTTGCTACAACATCTACTCCCAAACATCTCAACAGCTCTGGCCTTGTGTGATCTTCCCACACCAAATCCATCCAACTGTCCAGCTTTCTCCACGGCCTTCTTGCAAAAGTTGAGCCACTTCTCTTAAGAGAAGTCCCCTGAGAAGTACCACAGCATGAGAACCACTTTGCTTTTTAACACCAGCCTGGTCATACTTCTGTCAGTAGTTGGCAGGCCGTTCCCAGCCTCTTCCCACTGGACCAAGTTACCCAGAAAGCAGCCCCACATTATTCCACACTAACTTAAATTAGGGAAGAACTCATTTTCAAGGGCAACAACAGTGCTGGTGTTATCCCCTCAAGGTGCTGCAAGGCTGGGAGAAATTTGCTGGGGAAAAAGGAGCAACCACCACCCATATTTTGGCTCCAGGGAGCTCTGCTCTTCACCAGGCTGCTCAGCTGGCTCCCACCAGCCCTAGCTCCCTCAGCTTTCAACACTGCATCATCCCATCAAGCATCACAGAAGATGCTTGATGCATGCTGGGGTTAAGGACTCACTCTCCTCACCTCTCTCACTTATAGACAGCTGAGCATCCAAGCAGGATTTGGTTTCTTAAACCTTCTTCCCCTCCTCACCCTCCAGTTAAACACTGTCCAATGTTTGTGCTACACGAAGTAGACACAAAAATGCACCTGGAGGAAGTGATCACAGGATCACAGGGGTTGGAAGGGACCCAAAGAGATCATCGAGTCCAACCCCCCTGCCAGAGCAGGGCCATAATCTAGCTCAGGTCACAAAGGAACACATCCAGACAGGCCTTGAAAGTCTCCAGAGGAGGAGACTCCACAACCTCTCTGGGGAGCCTGTGCCAGTGCACTGTGACCCTTATGGTCAAGAAGTTCCCCCTTGTGTTGAGGTGGAACCTCCTGTGCTGCAGCTTCCATCCATTGCTCCTTGTCCTATCCCAGGGAGCAAATGAGCAGAGCCTGTCCCCCACCTCCTGACCCCAAACCCTCAAATATTTATAAACATTTATTAGATCTCCTCTCAGTCTTCTCTTCTCCAGACTAGACTGAGAGGGGATTTAATGGGCTGCAGATGAAGGCAGTGTTCATTGAACACACCCAACAAGGATCCCTGACACCTACAAAGATTCAGCTTACACAGAAGCGCAGCATGGTAGGGTTGGAAGGGACCTCTGGAGATCATCCAGTCTAAACCCTATTAGATGATCCTTGAGGTCCCTTCCAACCTTACCATTCTATGATTCTATGAACCCCCTGCTAAACCCACCCACAGCAGCTTGCCCAGGATCACAATGTCCAGCTGGGTTTGGAATCTCTCCAAAGAAGGAGAATCCACAACCTCTCTGGGCAGCCTGCTCCAGAGATCTGTCATCCTTACATCAAAGAAGTTTCTCCTCCTGTTCAGATGGACTCAATTCTTAAGGCACCAGGCTACAGTCAGACACCACAATTATTTGTTTAATTAGATCAGAACTGGTTATCTGAGGTCTAAAGAGGCCTAGATGTGATGACCAGCTGCCCCTCTTTTCACTGGTTTGGTTGTCTCCCCCACCACAATCCACAACATTTCCTTACCACAAGTATCATTGATGAAGGAGATGTCAAAGAGGGAAAGGTTTGCCACCTCTGGAGGTTGGGTACACCTTGTCTCTGACACCTGCATCACCTTCACTCTTCTGTCTTCCACCCAACGGGGCAACCAGGCAAGTCTGCAGTCACAAACCAATGGATTCCAACTGAAGTTTCTGCAAAAGGGAGATCAGGGAGAGAAGTTCAGACCTCAAGGTGACACGTGTGGAGCGTTAATCACAGCCACGTGCAGATCCCTCCCTGCTCCCATCTGTGGAGCTTGGGAAAAGGGCTGGGAGGAGAGGGAATGAATAGGGAATCAAGCAACAATTAACATCATCTTTCTAGATGGCTAGAATTAGGCAAGCACTCCAAGTACTTTTTTAACTCTGCAAATAATTGTGGCAATTAGAAGCAAATTACAGCCCCAATCTGATATTTAAAGCAGTCTGCCAGCGAAGAGCCGTGGTGGTGGAGCAGCAGCTTCTGTAGCCACGGGGGGACTATTTACAGCCCCATTAAAAAAAATAGCTCAGAGAACAAAATTGATCTGTCAAAAAAGAAAGGCCAAGTCAGTGCTAATCCTTCCATGTGGCAGTTTAATGACAAGATGGAAACTTTAATTGCAGCCAAGCTGGATGCAAATGACAGCCCTCGGCGCTCCGCTGCCAACAGGACAGGGGTGGGAGGATGTTTGCTCAACTGACGCCAGCCAGGCTGGGCTGCTGCAGGGGCTGGACCCACTAGCTTTAGAATTGCAAGTAGCACTTTGCTGGCCAGCCTCAGGAAGGACAGGCTCACTTGGACCTTCTCACAGAATCACAGAATGGTGGGGGTTGGAAGGAACCTCTGGAGATCATCCAGTCCAACCACTCTAGTAAGGCAGGTTCACCTAGAGATGGTCACACAGGAACATGTCCAGGTGGGTTTGGAATCTCTCCAGAGATGGAGACTCCACCACCTCCCTGGGCAGCCTGTTCCCATGCTCCATCACCTTTAAATTAAAGAAGTTCCTCCTCATGTTTAGATGGAACATCTTATGCTCAACTTTGTGCCCACTGCCCTTCTCCTGTCACTGGGCACCACTGACAAGAGTCTGGCCCCATCCTCTTGGCCCCTACCCTTCAGCTCTTGCTGAGCACTGCTCAGATCCCCTCTGGGGCTGTTCTTCTCCAGGCTCAACAGCCGCAGGGCTCTCAGCCTTTCCTCCTCACAGAGATGTTCCAGGCCTCTCAGCACCTTTATAGCCTACCCTGGACTCTCTCCAGCAGTTTTCTGTCTCTCTTGACCTGGGGAGCCCAGAACTGGACACCATACTCCAGATGTGGCCTCATTAAGGCAGAGTAGAGGGGGAGGAGAACCTCGAGGACCTGCTGCTCATACTTCTTGCCAGAGACAAGAACCTCAGCAGAACTGGCATGGGNCACAGAATGGTGGGGGTTGGAAGGAACCTCTGGAGATCATCCAGTCCAACCACTCTAGTAAGGCAGGTTCACCTAGAGATGGTCACACAGGAACATGTCCAGGTGGGTTTGGAATCTCTCCAGAGATGGAGACTCCACCACCTCCCTGGGCAGCCTGTTCCCATGCTCCATCACCTTTAAATTAAAGAAGTTCCTCCTCATGTTTAGATGGAACATCTTATGCTCAACTTTGTGCCCACTGCCCTTCTCCTGTCACTAGGCACCACTGACAAGAGTCTGGCCCCATCCTCTTGGCCCCTACCCTTCAGCTCTTGCTGAGCACTGCTCAGATCCCCTCTGGGGCTGTTCTTCTCCAGGCTCAACAGCCGCAGGGCTCTCAGCCTTTCCTCCTCACAGAGATGTTCCAGGCCTCTCAGCACCTTTATAGCCTACCCTGGACTCTCTCCAGCAGTTTTCTGTCTCTCTTGACCTGGGGAGCCCAGAACTGGACACCATACTCCAGATGTGGCCTCATTAAGGCAGAGTAGAGGGGGAGGAGAACCTCGAGGACCTGCTGCTCATACTTCTTGCCAGAGACAAGAACCTCAGCAGAACTGGCATGGGAAAGAAGAAAGGAAGCCAAAAAAGTAATGGCAGTGGTTAGATGAATCCAGGAGGCAGAAGGAAAGACTAAGAATAGGTTAGGCTTGAAGGGCACCATGAAGAGTTTGGAACAGAACACAACTTGAGGAAGAATCTGGAGAGTCCAGAAGGCAGTTTGGTTGGGTGCATGCTCCACATCATCCTAAGGCAAGCACTGTATCCCACCCCACCACAGACAGCTGCTTCAAGGAAAAGTCTAAAAACAAACAAAAAAAAAATAACTGAGGAAGAGATGAGGAACTTACATTTCACTTAAATTAAATAAATTATCAAATATTCCATCTTCTAATGTAGAAATCTTATTGTGGCTTATATCTCTGTAAAAGAGAAAATCAAAGTTCATCATGATGGTAACAAACAGACCAACAAACAGGACCAACCTCTGTCCCAAGCTCTGCTGGGGTGCTAGTTACTCTCTGAGCATCTTGAGTCTCAAAAGCCACATGCATATGGTAGCAAAATGTCCAGCCAGGCACTAAGGCATGGAGTTCCAGCATGGTGGGGTTTGTAAGTGACCTCTGGGGATCATTTAGCCCAATCACTCTGCTAAAGCAGGGCACCCACAGCAGCTTGCCCAGGATCACAATGCTAAGCTGGGTTTGGAAGCTCTCCAGAGAAGAGACTTTCCTTTCTGGGCAACCTGCTCCAGGGCTCCAGCACCCTCACACCAGGTAAGTTTCTCCTCCTGTTCAGATGGAACCTGCTGGGTTCCAGGTTGTGCCACTGGACACCACTGACAAGGGTCTGACCCCATCCTCTTGACCTCTGCCCCTTAGATATTGATAAGCAATGATAAAGATCAGTTTGACACATCAGTTTGACCTGCAGGGTCAAGTCCTGCCCAACCCTCTTGAACGTGAATTACTGGACCATGCAGTTAAACACCTTGAGGAAGAAGTCCATGGGTGCACCCATCTGGGACTCAAGAGAAGGGGTCAGGCTTGTGGAACTCAAGCATGTGCTTTAGGTACCAGCTGACAGGTGGAAGGTGAAGGGTTCAGGCTGTACTTACAGTTTCTGCAGAGAAGTCAGGCTTTCCAACATCTGAACATCTAAAGCACTGATCTTGTTATTGGAAAGGTCCCTAGAGAAAGGAAACAGAGTGCTCAGCTTTCCTTCAACTTCACTTGGTCATTGCCCCAGCACTAAGGCCTCAGAAGAGGTCCTCCATCACCAGACCTCTCCAAACCCCATCTAGATTTCAGAGTGGAAGGATGTGGGGTGTCAAAGTAGAGCAAAGATTAGACCTTTCCCAGCTAGAAAGCATCTGCTCCAAGCTCTGTAGAAGCTGCAGGTCCAGAGCAGGACTCTGATTCTGCGCACACCCCTCTGCAGTGGTCATTCCAGAGTCATTCCAGCCACAATAAAGGTGCCCCTCAATTTGATGTATCCCTTCCAAAGCAATACTCAAGTCTTTAATAGATGTTCAAAGAAGTAATCAAGAAATAATTTAGACTGAAGTAGTAATTAACTTCGAGAGAAATCAAAGAGGAACTTCCACATCCATTTCTAGTGCCAAAGAACTGATCATTAATCACACAACTGATGCCTTCAACTTCTACAGCTGAAAGATTTTCTCATCTCTCTTTGGAGAAGCTTAAAAGAAGAAGTAATAAAGAACATTTTCTGTTTAAATTCAGGTTAGATTGTCATTAGTAAAGCAATGTAAACAAAAAAAAAATGCTCCCTGTAACATCAGCAGGCCTTCAACTCATCCAAAGCACAACTGTCCCTATCCTGTCCAGCTCTCTCCTTTCACCCAGTGTCATAGAGTCAAGGAATCACACACTGGTTAGGGCAGGAATGGACCTCAAAGATCACCTAGCTTCAATCCCCTGCCATGGGCACAGACACTTTCCACCAGACCAGGTTGCTCAAGGCCTCATCCAACCTGGCTTTGACTGCTTCTAGGCTTGGAGCCTCCACAGCTTCTCTGGGCAACCTATTCCAGTGCCTCACCACCCTCATGGGGCTCTGAGCACCCTGCTGTACTTGCAGATGTCCCTGCTGACTGCAGGAGGGTTGGACTGGATGGGCTTTGAGGTCACTTCCCTGTCTGTCAGTCTACAACTTCAAGGAGGCTTTTCTAAGCTGCTCCTGGCTGCATGGAGAAGAGAGCACCAGAGCAGTTCTCACCACCACAGATGGCACAATTGGGTAAGCAGGCACCTGAGCTGAGCAGGATCCCAGGAGACCCAGCCCCATGCCCAGCCACCTTCTCTGCAGCTCTCTGCAGCTTTCTCTCCATCTTGCTACCTCCCAAGTGGGAGCTGAACTACTCCAGCAGAGCAGTTTTGCTCAAATCATCCCTTTGCCATAGTGTCAGGAATGGAGATGCTGGCCTTGAGCCTCCCCCATGCACATTAAGAACATCATCATCTCCAATCCAACTCAGAGAGAGCTTTTAAACTTCTTTGAAGTGAAGGCTAAGACCCCAAACCCTTGACTCCCTGGGGTCAGTGAGCTCCATTCCCACCCAAGAGCAGGATCAGGGATGACTACTGCAGGAAGATGCTCGGTGGCAGAGTTGCTCCCACCAGCCTCAGCTGCCAGGGACAATCCAAACTCCAGCAGGAGCTCCCAGCTCAGTGCTGCCTTCACACAGCCTGATGGGCTGACACTAGATGTCACTGCCTGAGCATGGGGGAAGAGCTGCTGGTGAAGAAAAGTGATGCAGAGGGGACTCAAAGGGTGCAGGACACCTGGTACTGTGCTTGCAGCCAGCAGGTTTTGGTCAGGAAGGGCCAGGAAAACCCTTTTGATACAGAAGTATTTTCCTCGTGCCCAACCTAACCCTCCCCAGCATAACTTGAGGCCATTTCCTCTTGTCCTATCAGTTGTGACTTGCCAGAAGAGACCAACCCCCACCTGGCTCCAACCTCCTTGCAGGGAGTTGGAGAGAGCCAGAAGGTCTCCCCTCAGCCTCCTTTTCTCCAGACTAAACAACCCCGGGGTCCCTCAGCTGCTCCTCACAAGCCCTGCCAGACCCTTCACCAGCTTCATTGCCCTTCTCTGGACCCACTCCTGATGCTCAGATGGGCTCCATGGCCCCACAGCTGGCAGCCTGGGGGTTCTTTCCTCAGCTGTGGTGGTGGACAGGCTTTTTTTGGTGCACTGCTGGTTTTCTCTGAATTCCAGAGAACAGCCAATGTCGAGCAGAGGATAGCAGCCCCTGCATGCCAAGCCTGATGTCATCCTCTCATTATGTCATTTGTGGCCCCACTTTGCCTCCATTTCACCCAAAAAAAAAAAAAAAAAAGGAGGCAAAGAAAGGGAAGGGAAGGGAAGGGAAAGAAGTGTGTGTGTGGGGGAACAGCACAGTGCTGGCTTGTACCTTCCCCAGCCCTTTTGGTGTGTGGAGCTCAGCCAGAACAGTAATGGGAAAAGCATCCACAGACAGGGTGAAGCAACTGCACAAAGAGGAGCCTGAGTGCAGGCTCAGGAAGAGTCACAGAGATCCCAGAAAATCCAGTATGGAAAGGTTGGAAGTGACCTCTGGAGATAGAATCATAGAAATGGTTTGGTTGGGAAAGCCCTCCAAGATCATTGAGTTCAACCATCACACAGAAACTCCCACTAAAGCCCAGCAATGCCCCCAGTGCTGTCCAGCAATGCTCCCAACAATGCCCAGAAACACACAGGAATGATCCCAGCAATGCTCAGCAGTGCCCAGCAATGCTCCCAACAATGCCCAGAAACACACAGGAATGATCCCAGCAATGCTCAGCAGTGCCCAGCAATGCCCAGCAATTCCCAGGAATGATCCCAGCAATGCTCAGCAGTGCCCAGCAGTGCTCCCAGCAATGCCACCAGCAATGCCACCAGCAATGCCAAGCAACCCTCCCATTTCTCACCCCACCAAAAGCCAGGCTGCACCACTCCACACCATGCAACCAGAGAGGACAACTGGCAGAGGGCCACAGAAGATGGTTTGTGAGACACAAGGACCCTTTTGCTCCCTGAGCAGCAAACCACCAAGGAGGTACCAAATGCTGCCTTAGGTGCCACCATGGCAAACACTTCTCCAGTGCCCAGGAGCAAAGGGTAGCCTATGGCCCATGTGCTGGGCTTCAGCTGCCTGAGGTCCATAACAGAGTCTCCAGAAAAGAGGAGGACAAACCCTGTGTGCTTTTGCACACTTGAGTCAGGAAAAGTGAGAGTCTTTTGCTGACCTGACTCCTTTTTTACTTCATCTTTGGCTTGCAGCTCTCCTAGGAAGCACAGCAGAAGGAACAAGGCTTATGCAGGAGGGAAGTGGAGATTGCTGCCACAGGGGCTACAGAAATCTGAAACAAACTCTGATTTCTTGGTGTGCCAGGCACAGAGAGCAATGCTGTCACTGTGCACTAGGTTGCCAGGTGCCACCAGCTCTGCTGCATGAGAAGCCTTCAGCCTTTCAGTGCAACAGCACCTCCAGAGCTTCACAACCAGCTCCTGGTTTCGATCACAGTGAAACAGGGCAAAGGGATTCCAGCTCCACCACACATCACCAAGAGGTGCAGCTGAACACAAAGATGGGGCCAGCCCCTGCTGGGTTTCAGCACCTTCCTCCCCACAGCCACATAGCAGTTCTGGTGCATCCCACCCCTAAGGAGGCTGTGTTTAATCCATAGAATCATGGAATTGTTTCAGTTCAAAAAGGCCTCTAAGATCACTGAGTCCAGCCATCAGCCCAGCACCCCATGGCCATTAAACCATGTCCCAAGTCCAACACTCCCAAGGATAGTGACTGCACCACCTTCCTGGGCAGCCTGTTCTAATCCCTGTCAACTCTTGCAGGGAAGAAACTTATGCTAATCTCCAATCTAAATCTCCCCTAGCCCAATTTAAGGCCATTTCCTCTCATTCTATCACCTGATACTAGGGAGAAGAGACCAACTCCCCTCTGGTTCCAACCTCCTTTCAGTGAGTTGTAGAGATCCAGAGGGTCTCCCCTCAACCTCCTTTTCCCCAGACTAAACAACCACGGATCCCTCAGCTGCTCCTCACCAGCCCTGTTCTCCAGACCCTTTGCTGCCCTTATCCAGACTTACTCCAGCCTCTCAATGTCCTCTTGGAGCAAGGGGCCCAAAACTGCACCCAGCATCCAAGGTGTGTCCTCACCAGTGCTGAGGACAGGGGGACAATCACTTCCCTACTGCTGGCCACACTATTCCTGATTCAGGACAGGATGCTGCCCCTTTGTGCCCAGGGACTCTACTGCAGAGATCAGCACCTAAAAAGTGCCCAAGATGGAGGGGACTGTCCAGGGAAAGGCTCAATGGGAAACACCAGGAGCAGGTCCTGAGCAGAGCTGCCTGCTGGGGCTGGCAGAGGGCAGCCAGCAGCCTTGTCTCCCCAAGGCTGTCACAGCATGATGACAACGTATTTGCTCCTTTTGAATTTATGGGTTGAAAATACTGGCCCACATCTTCACCCTCTCTAAGGAATTTGCCCCAGAAGACTTTGGTCACAAATATCCACCTACAAAGTCCATGTTTTCCTCCCCACAGCTGAATGCCTAATTGTTGATATGAAAATGGGAGGCAAGGAGACAGTGCTTCTGCGATGTTCTGAACGCTCTGTGCTCTCCTGGGAGAACTCCAAAGCACTCTCACACATGCCCTTGCAAAGCAGCTGTGCCAGGAGACAGTCGGGTTTGACACAAAGCAGATCCAGATGTCCAGAGGAGTCCANCTTACCATTCTATGATTCTATGTGACTCCTAGCCCTGCTGCAGAACCACAAGAAGATCATTTCACCACCACAGGCTCCGCTCTGAGCAATGGAGGGAAGCATTCAAAGCCCACCTGGACATGTTCCTGTGTGATTTATTCTAGGTGATCCTGCTCTAGATGATCTTCAGAGATCCCCTCCAACTCCAGCAGTGATTCTGTGGAGCAATCTCCCTTCCTGCCTCGTCCTGTTGCAAGCCTCCCCCAGAGCCCCAGCACAACACAACCCTCAGATCTGTAGGAATAAATCCTGCTTGTCCTGCTGGCAGCTGAGGATTGTAACATCACAGGATCCCAGACTGGTTTGGGTGGGAAAGGGCCTTTAAAGTTCATCCAGTCCTACCTCCCTGCAGTCAGCAGGGACATAAGCAACTAGAGCAGGTTGCTCAGGGTCCTGTCCAACCTGACCTTGAAGAAAGAGAAGAGGCTGTTGCAGCCTGTGTTTCAAGCAGCTTGGGAAAGACCAATCCCTGAGCCCTACACAAGATCAAGCTGAGACCCTGGGACACCCTAGGTGACACTTGGGCAGTCCCTACCCACCCACTCCTCATCCACACTCCCTATGCTCCTGTGCCCATGTCCTATCCCTGGAGCAGACAGAGTAGGCAAGGCTGTGAGCGCCAGCAGCATGTCTTGAGCCAGGGCATTCCCACCACAGCCAGGGCATCCTCACTGCAGCCAGGATATCCTCACCATGGCCAGGGCATTCCAACCTGACCCAGGACATCCTCACCATGGCCAGAACATTCCAACCTGACCCAGGACATCCCAACTGTAGCCAGGACATCCTCACCATGGCCAGGGCATCCCTACCACAGTTAGGGCATCCCCACTGCAGCCAGGATGTCCCTACCATGTCCAGGTCATCCCCACCACAGTCAGGACATCCTGACCCTGCAGGTGGGAGCTGTCTGCAGTGCAGCAGAGACTCAAGGAGCAGCTCCTCAGATCTCCACAGCCAGCAGCTTTCTGCAGCCTTTCCCAAATATGGTTAGGCAGGCAGAGCAGGGCTGGAGCCACTCGAACAAGGGGGACGTGTGACCTCATGCAGCGACGTCATGTTCTGGCAGGGCCAGCTCCTAGGCAATGGCATCATGTGCTCCCCAGTCCTTTCCTCCCTGGCCAGCAGGGCTGGGTGTGGGCATTCCAGGCAGAAGGCTCCCAGGAACTGGAGCACTGCTGCATGGGGACCCGCAGCACTTACAAGTTATTCTTAGACTGCCTCATTCTCAAGACTAAAACAATGGAGGCAGAGGCAAGGGGGGCACTGGGGAGTCACCAGAGACCTCCTGAGCTCGTGGAGGTTAGCAAGTGCTTCTGCAGAGTGCTCTGGTGGGACAAGGAGCTGGCTACAGGGATGGTCACCATTATGAGAGAGGCTTTTCACACCACCTTCTGAGCCATTTGAGCAATCAAGAGCTGGCACGGACCAGAACTGGCACCAGACATGGACCTCCCCTCTACTGCCAAGAGATGACTTCATGTGGCACAAAATAAGGCTTCAGATATCAGGCAGCACCCAGCCTCATCACAATGATGAATGAGCAGAAGGAAGAGCTTCAGCTGGGGAAAGCAGCAACCCAAGTATTTGAAAGAAGTTCATGTCCATAATTAGTGCTGGATGTAAACAAGTTTGAGGGGAGACCTTCTCAGGATCATAGAACATTGAATCACAGAATGGTTTTGGTTGGAAGAGACCTTTGAGACCCAACCCTTAACCCAACACTTCCAGGTCATCACTAAACCATACCCCTCAGCACCACATCTCCATGGTTCAAAACCCTCCGGGGATGGGAACTCCACCACTGCCCAGGGGTCAGGCCTTGACAACCCTTTTGGGGAAGGAATTGTTCCTCATGTTCAACCCCAACTCCCACCCTGGGGCAACTTGAGGCCATTTCCTCTTGTCCTACCTCTTATTGCTTGGGAGAAGAAATCAACCCCCAGCTGGCTCCAAACTCCCTGCTCCACCATTCCCTGCTTATCCATCCTTGTGTGTGCGACTGCCACACCTCTCAGTGACCAACTCTGCCCCCAGGCAGAGCTCCTGCTCCTTCTTGGAGCTTGGGCACTCCCAGTACAGCAGCACTGCTGGGTTTTGCCTTCCTCCAGCCTGTTGATATGTACACCGTGGAGGCAATCAAGCCTTTGAGCCTTCCATGGAACTCAGCTCTTCAGGTGACTCCAGTTCATTAGTCCATCCTGAAGCCATTAGTGCTGGTATTTTTCCATTCCACTTTCTAACAAATAAAGGTGAGACTGAGTCAAACACCTGACAGAAGTCATATGTGGATTGCATCAACATCATCACCTTCACCTTCTTCACCTGTAAACTTACTTAAAAGGCAGAGGTTCATGAGATCTCCTCTCCACAGGTGAATTTTCCATCTTGATTGTCACAAATTACTCCATCCCCTTTAAGTCCTACCTCACCTCCATGTTGTGCACTGCATTGTTCCTCCCTGGGCTAGAAAACCACAGCAGCAGGCTAAGAAGTGTTTGCAACACCCAATTTACCTCCTGTTAACACCACCACAAGGCTCATTTGCATAGAATCCCAGGATTAGAGAATNCCCCACCACCAACCTGAGCAGCCTGTTCCATTACCTGACCACTCTCACAGGGAAAAAACTGTTCCTCATGTCCAACCTAAACCTCCCTTGGTGCAATTTCAGGCCATCTCTTCTCCTCCTATCACCTGACACAACAAGATCCAGTTCTTTGGTTTCCCTAATGCCCCTCAAACCCACTAAAGGTGACCATGAATTGCCCAGAGAGCTCTTCAGCCAGATCTGTTCCACTTCTTGGATGTAAACCATCTGAAGTTGCTGTCTCAGAAGATCTGACATTAATAGCAGCTGTTTAACATCCTCCTCAGTTACTGTTGGAGTGGGAAGCATTTCATCATCCTCATATGACAGAAATACATCACCTGGCTCTTGCCCAACAGCAAACAGAAATATTTACTGAACGCTCCTGCCTGGTCTCTGTTTTCATTGATGATTTGACCATGGCCATCTAGTAACAGACCAGGAGAATTTAATCCTTGTAATTCCCAACACACTGCAAAAACTCTTTCTTCTTCTCAGCTTTGCTGGCCACAGGCTTTCTCTCACATTCTTTTGTTTATTAGTGTCTAATGGGCCCAAGCTCTCTGTCCATACTCATCACTATCTATATTTCTCTTCCCATGTGCTGCAGCTCATGTATTTATTTTCCATAACTGCCTTCATTTCTCCTCCAGGCTTAGTTTGGATACAGGGTGTAGTGTGGACACAGGCTGTAGTTCTGTGTATCACAGAATGCCAGGTTGGAGGGGACTCATAGAATGGTTTGGGTTGGAAGGGACCTCCAGAGGTCATCCAGTCCAACCCCCCTGCAGGCAGCAGGGACACCCTCTGATATATACTCTACATATATTACAAATGCATAGAGAAGATGTGTAGGCAACTGAAGTCCAAGTCAGTTTGGAATTCAGCTAGTGAGAAAATTACCAGGTAGTGAAAAAAGTGACAAAGAAACTACAAAATCATAGGATCACAGAGTCAGAAGAATGGTGTGGGTTAGAAGAGACCTTTGAATGTCATGTAGCCTAACCCTCCAGCAGTCAGCAGGGACATCTGCAACTAGAGCAGAGTGCTCAGAGCCCCAACAGCTTGACCTGGAATGGTTCCATGGATGGGTGGGGGCATCTACCAACTCTCTGGGCAACCTGGGCCAGTGTTTCATTACCCTCAGTGTAAAAAAATTGTCTGACAGGCTGAGAGAGTTGGGGCTCTGCAGCCTGGAGAAGAGAAGGCTTCCAGGAGACCTTAGAGGAGCCTTCCAGTAACTGAAGGGGGCTACAGGAAGGCTGGGGAGGGACTATTGACAAGGTCTTGCAATGACAGGACAAGGGGCAATGGGTTTGAACTGGCAGAGGGGAGATTTAGACTGGATGTTAGGAGGAAGTTCTTTCCAGTGAGGGTGGTGAGGCACTGGCACAGGTTGCCCAGGGAGGTTGTGGCTGCTCCCTCCCTGGAGCTGTTCAAGGCCAGGTTGGACGAGGCCTTGAGGGACCTGTACCAGTGGGAGGGGTCCCTGCCTATGGCAGGGGGGTGGAACTGGATGATCCTTGAGGTCCCTTCCAATCTTACCATTCTATGATTCCACGATTCTACGATCAGGCTGCTCTGAGCCTTGTCCAGCCTCACCTTCAACAGCTCCAGGGATGAGGCCTCAATTACCTCCCTGGGCAACCTGTTGCAGCATTCCAGCACCCTCATGGTAAAGAACTCTAAAAACAGGACCAGCTTGGTCAAATATCCCTCAGGCATGGCTACAGCCTTAATGTGAAGCCCCAGTTGCTGGGGTTTCCATACACGAGGTGGTTGCCCCAGAAAAGACATCTCCCAGTGTTCTCCATTCGCCAAGCAAACTTTCTTTTGTCCACTTAAATTCCATCTCTCCATTTGCTCTAACTCTACAGCACCTCCCCTTTGTCCTTGGCCTGTACAAGCCCTGGATACCTGCAGGATGTTATTCTGCAACCACTCAGCCCAAGTTTTCATACTTCTTCCAATTTGTCTCCAAAACCTGTGGTGAGTGAATCACAGAGTTGCCTGGCTGGAGAAGACCCTCAGCTCAAGCCCTAACATCTCTCTGTACTGTTAGACTGTTAGTCAACTGTTAGACCACATCCCTCAGCACCTCATCCAAATGGCTTTTAAGCAGCTCCACCATTGCCCTGGGCAGCCTGATCCAGTGCCCAAAGACCCCTTGGGTGAAGATATTGTCCTCATGTCCAACCTAAACCTCCGCTGGTGCAACTGGAGACCGTTTCCTCTTGTCCTGGCCCTTGTTCCTCGGGAGAAGAGGCCAACCCTCACCTGGCTCCAACCTCCTTTCAGAGACTTGTAGAGAGCAATGAGGTCTCCCCTCAGCCTCCCTTTCTTCAGTTCCTTTTCTCCCAGTTCCCCCAGCTGCTCCTCACAGGACACAGCTTTGCTGCCCTTCTCTGAGCCTGCTCCAGCCCCTCAATGTCCTTGAAGCGAGAGGCCCACGTTTAAAAGCCACAACTGCAGTAACACCACACGTAGCTCCCCGAGGCTGCAGAGCAGGACCTCTCCACCACCACTCCACGTGTCCCTGCAGCCCAGCAGCAACCCAAACCAAACCCTTCTGCAGCTCCAGCACAGACCTTGAGCTTTTAACATCAAGAGGGCTCTGAGCAATATGCCCAGCCTGGGTCCACGGGGCTCTATGTGTGTGTTTGTTTGTGATTTTGTGAATAGGGATGCTCAGCACGTTGAGTCCTCCCCGTGGGGATGAAGTGTTAGAGCCCATTGGCTCCTTGGTCCCCAAAGGAAACATCTGCACATTCCAGACACATTTTGTAACGGGAGTGAAACCCATCCTTGAAGTGAAATTTTACAGCCTCCACAGCGCAAAATAACGATCGCTGGCAAGCAGCAGTGGAAAAGTAATGTTTAAAATATTATTACAGGGAAGAGGCTGCCAGAGCCTCAAATTAATCATCTGAACGTGGCTCTGGAGCGGGGCACTGCGTTATGTAACGCAGCTCCAGCCCCGAGCCTGGCTCCTCTCCGCTCCTTTCCCAGTGCCCAGCTCCTCTCCAGCTCTCTCCCAGAGCCTGGCTCCTCTCCAGTTCTATCCCAATGGCCAGCTTCTCTCCAGCCCTGTCCTAGAGCTTAGCTCCTCTCCAGCTCTATACCAGCACCCATCTTCTCTCCAGCTCCATCTTGGCATCCAGATCCTCTCCAGCCCTGTCCCAGTACCCAGCTCCTCTCTAGCCCCATCGTGGTACCTGATTCCTCTCCAGTCCTGTCCTAGGGACAAGCTGCTCTCTAGCCCCATCTTAGTGCCTGGTTCCTCTCCAGGCCCATCTTGGTGGCCCATCTCCAGCCCTGTCCCAGTGCCTATCTCCTCTCCAGCACCATCCTGATGCCCAGTTCCTCTCTGTCCCCATCCTAGCACCCTGCTTCCCTTTCCTCAGCAAGAGCCAGGGGACACCAAGGGTCTCAACACCTGCTGTCCAGCCACACTACCACTGGCCCTGAGAACAAGCACCACATTCTGTGAGATCTCTCAGGAGATCTCATCCAGGCCTGGTGTCCACATTCCTGGTACAAATTTCTTCTTGTATTAAACAAAATGCCAGGAGAGCCACAGCCAAGAGGTGTTTCTCTGTTACCTCTACAGCAAAGCAAGCACCACTGGAGGTAGAGAGAGGCTTGGCTGCTTCCCACCATAGCCTGAAGAGGAGGGGAAACCACAGGTCGGCTGTGCCCTCTGGGCATGGGTCTTCAGCCAACCTGGTCTGCTCCTGATGGCCCTGGGACAGAGGACAGAAGGCAGAGGTGATCTGCACAGCATCCTCGCCCCATGCTGTGCACTGATCTCCAGCTCACAGGAGCCAAATATGATAAAAATGCAACTGACACTCAGAAAAAAACCCAACACAAGCCTCTAAAGGAAAGCAGGAACACAAACAGCAGAGGATGCAGACACAGCTACGGGGGAGGAAGGAACAAAATGTTTGGCAGCTGGGAGAGCAGGAGGAAGAGAAGTGAAAGAGAGTGTGGAAGGGGAATGAGTCCAGTGCCACTGCAACCAGAGAATCAGAGAGCAACTTGGGCTGGCAAACACCTTTAAGATCATCAAGTCCAACCATCGCCTAACTCTGTCAGGTCTAGTGCTAAACCATGTCCCTCAGCACCACATCTCTGCCTCTTTCAAACACCTCTAGGGGATTCGACCACCCTCCTGGGCAGCCTGTTCCAGGCCTTCACAACAATCATAGAATCCTAGAATGGTTTATGTTGGAAGGGACCTTGCAAATCATCTCATTCCAAACCCCTGCCATGGGTAGGGACACCTTCCGCTAGCCCAGGTTGCTCAGGACTTTATGCAACCTGGCCCTCTGGGGAGGGGACATCCACAGTCTCCCAGGGCAACCTGTTCCAGTGTCTCCCCTCCTCATGCTTAAAGGTCTCTCTCAGTTTCTTATCTCTGTCATTTGGACGAAAATTAGGAGGCTGATGGACTCCAGCCCTCTCCCTGGTGCACTTTCTGCTGGCCTCACTCATGGAGAGACTCTGGGAAGAGGCAGCAGCTGGCAAATCAGTGGCTTAAATCAAAATATTCTGGGTTTGAAGTCAGACAGACAGGCAGGCAGACAGACAGAGATTTTGCCCTTAACTGGACTTTCTTGTTCCAGTATATGTTATCAACTACAGAAACAATCTGGGACTGCTGTTTCAAATGCCTAAATATGTGTTTCATTAGAGGATCCAGACAGGAGTTCTGCAGGAGTTGCTGTGTCTATCAGCTACCAAAAAAAAAAAAAAAAAAAACCCAAAACCAAAACACTTCATAGAATCACACAATCCTAGAATGGTTTGGGTTGGAAGAGGGCTTAAAGATCATCCAGTTCCAACCCCTCCTGCCATGGGCAGGGACATCTCCTGCCTTGTCCAGCCTGATCTTGAACACCTCTAGGGAGAAGGCAACAGTGGAGAACCTGTCCAAACGTCTACTTCACACTCTGACTTGCTGGGCAATAAGACATTTAGAATCAAGCCTAAAGGTTTCCCCTCTTTAAGGGAAAATACCCAACCAACCAAACTCCAAAGCTGATGAATGAAGCCACCTAAGGCAAGTGGAGGTGTGAGCAGAGGCACTCTGGAGGCAGGTGGGTGTGCACTTTGGGTGCTCTCCACGCAGCACAGTTCCTTCTGAAGCTGGAGATAATATTATTTCCACAATTCCCAGGGAGAAAGGGCTTCCAGCTTGGTCTGTTGTAAACATCCCTAAAGCAAGGGCACCATCATTCAAAGTCTGGCCCACCAATCCCTACTGGAACAGCTACACTCATGGAATTCATCACACAGCAGCTTTGGTTGACGTTATGTGCTGTAAATCACAGGGCACAGTTAAAACCCAGAGCCAGTCTGCTCTGCAACTGGACAGACAGGCAGACAGACAGAGAAGAGGGAACTGGTTTACAAGATGCCAAAGGATAGGCCTGGCCTTAATCCCCATGTTCTGCTGCTGAGATGAGCTCCCCACTATGTTTTCCAGCGTGGTTGTTTGGGTTGGAGGGCTCTGCTCGGAATGTTTTTGGAGCATGTTCACTATAGATCCTTAAACATCTTTCTGCAAACAGAAAACAATCAGAACCCAATAGAGACCTGCTGGTTCCAGTGCAAAACACATCTGCATGTTTCTGGCATTAATAATGTGTGTGGTTGGGTTGCTTCCTTTTAGCATTAGAAAGTCTTCTGTGATGCAGGCAGAATGTATTTCTGCTCCAGAAACTGCTGATCTTCAGAGGCCCCAAAGTAGGTACAAAGGGAAATGTGCAACTTGCTTGGGCCTCAATGGCAGCAGAGCTGCTACCTCTAGAAGACCTTGTGAACAGGCATGGGAATGGCATCTGCTCCCTGCATAACATCTGAATAATGGCTCTCTGCTGTTGCAGTGGAAGAGCTGACAGGTCCTGCAGTGGAAGAGCTGATGGTTTCTTGTCCTGCTCTAGTAAGAGGGGACACAGGCACTACAAGCCTGTGGACAGAAACTACCCAGCACTGCTCCTCTCTCCAGCACTGCCTCCAGTGCCAGAACTGGAAGATGTATGGGCTGAGGACCTCCTGCTATCCTCCTCATCCTCCATCACCTAACTCATCATGGTCCAGGTGCAAGCATAGAGGCTTCAGCAGAAAGCTGCCCACAGGAATTGTCCACTCTTCCCTCCTGGAAGTGTCAAGAGAAAGCAGGAAGATGGGAATCTCCTTCCTCTTGAGGCTCCTCCGACACCCAGGTCAGAGCCCTCACTCAGAGGCAGTTTGCGCTGGTCACTGGCCACGGTTTGTGCTTCTTCAGTGGGCTGCCAGGCTCAGTGTCTGCAGCTGCCACTGCCAGCATGGTGGAGGTCATCAGCAAGCCAGATCATGTCCCAGGCCCAGGTGCAGGTGATGTACATTTCTGGTTCTTCTCTGGATCACCACACAGAGGAGTCTGCTCAGTCTTCCTCCAAACTCACCCTGGTTTTAACACATTTTGCATCAGCTAAGCTTGGGCTTTGAGCCCTGTCTCCCTCACCAGAGGAAATGGACCTCTCCCTGCTCAGCCCAGCAAAAGAGCCAACAAATGTCCCTGCTGAGAAGGGCAAAGAACACACAAAAAGAGCAAACCCTCCTTTAGCAAGGGTGTTGGACTAGAGGGTCTCCAGAGGTCCCTTCTGGCCCCCACCATATTGGGATTCCGTGAAGAAGGAAGTTTTAGGGCAAAAGCTGTCAAGCAATGATGGGCCAAATTCAGCCCTGAAGGCAACAGATGTACCCCAGGCATCTACTCAATTCCACATGTTGTGCCACCAACTCCTCAAAGGCTGCAGATGGCCCAGCTGCCACGTTAGCAGGGATACAGCTGGAATGACAGGAGCCTGAAGCTGCAGGAAGGAAGTGTTTGGATCTCATGGGTTAAACAGGACCTGCACAGCTAACTCTGTACCCGTTGCATGGAAAATCTGAACTTCAGCTTCCATATGATCTGCCTGGGAGCAATAACTGTCCCCACTTTTGCCAAATATTAAGAGCTGATAAATCCACTGTGCAACTTATCTGGAGGTATGGGGTGGAGCCCACAGGCCAGATCCCTGGAAACAGCTTCAGTCAAGTCATCAGCTTATCCTGGAAAGAGGCAGCTGACCTCAAGATAACCTGCTCTTACATCACTCCTCTCAGCTCAACTAGTCCCCTTGACATGGAGTGACTTCCACCTGCCCAGAGCAGTGAGAACAATTTACCTCTGACCTTTGGCTCAGTCAAAGACCCTCCTGGGCTTGTCTCTGCTGGCTCTATCACAGCTTCTGTTCTGCCTCACCACAGCCTACACAACCTTCAGCAGCTCCAGCTGCCCAGAACAACTCATGCTGGGGTCCAAGTGGACAAGCTAGGGCTGTGTTCAAAAGCCATCACCAGCTGAGAAAGCAGAAGGTGTGTGCTCCTTAGGGAGAACTCCAGTGCCTCTTTGGGGAGAAATTCCATGCTTCCTCAGGGAAAGACACAGAAGCCCTGATCCTTCACATCCCCCACAGCTTGGTGCCAGGCATCATCTCCTGGCACACGTTACCCACACACCTACAAAGCCACCCATGATCTCAGGTCAAGAACACATCTCTAAAGCATCACTTTCAACTCAGCCTGGGGAAAAATAGGAGGAAGTCAGAGCAGCCACTCCACAGTCTACAGGAAAGAGGCTTGGAGGTCCCAGCCTGCTTCTCAGGGGAAGCAAAGTGAGCACAGAGCTGGGTGACAGGCCTGTTTCTGCAGACTCCTCTCCCTGAGCAGCTTTGGATAAGGATTGTCTCTCCCTCAAACTAAACACCCAACAGAGATGCAGTTGGTCTGACTTTGTTCTGAAGGTATCACAGGAGGGATGAGGAGACACTGAAACAGGTTACCCAGAGAAGCTGTGGATGCCTCATCTCTGGAATTGTTTAAGACCAGGCTGGATGAAGCATTAAGCAACCTGGGCTAGTGGGAGGTGTCCCTGCCAGTGGCAGAGAGGTTGGAACTAGATGATCTTTACGGTCACTACCAACCCAAACCATTCTGTGATTCTATAATGATGTCATTGAGTTCAGGTCACAGCAGTGAAGGGAGGATCTCTGCAGTGTCTCTTCCTTTCTCTCTGAAGCCCAACACCTGTAATATTTTTTTTCACAGCATCCTCCTGTGGAATAAACTGTGAAGTGGAAGCAAAAAGCCTTGCAACTCTGCTAATCCTCCTGAGGCTGGAATACCTTCACACACAACCAGGAGGTCATTCCTTGCTTGATCCCATGCAAAGCTGCCCTATAAAACACCTCCCTGCACTTCAGCATCCTACTGTTTATTTCTTTTTCAAACAAACCCCACCACCAATTTATTAATCATTATTAGCAAGAGGCAGAGGACCCCCTCGAGGCCACACTTTGATGTCTGCATCTCCTCAACACACTGTGTGTGTGCCACAGCCCTGGTGACAAGTCCCAGGTGAAGACCTGTGTGGCTCAGCTAGTCAGGGTTAGGCATCCTCCCATCTACATGACCAGAATGAGGCCTGTGAAACATTTCTGTTCCCCTCAAGACCTCAGAATAAGGCTGAAGTGGTTTCATGGACCATGTTTGGACTGGCTGTGAGCCCAGGGGTGAACCTCACCACCATCAGCCTGTTCTCTTCATACACAAAGCCAAGAGACATTTCTTTCCCAGGTCAGTGTGTCCAGGCACATCAGACCATCAAATCTGTCAAATTATTGTCTTCTCCCCAGGGGAGACTGACACAAGCTCAGCACTCCCTGCTGCTCCAACCTGCCCCTCTCACCAAAGAGACCCAGCACGGAGCCGAGGTGCTGAAGGCTCACAGGGACAGAGTGGGGGCAAAGGCCTGTCCCAGTCCAGCCTGCCTGGTCTCTCCTTCACTCTAATTCCAAACCATTACAACAAAGAGGTTTTCCCCCAGAAGCTGATGCTCCCTGTCAAAGATCTCTTCTTGATTAGGCAGCATTTATACAATCAATTTCAGATAGAAGAGACCTGTAAGATCATCCAGTCCAACCATTAACTCAGCGCTGCCAGGTCACCACTAAACCATGGCCCTCAGCACCACACCTACACAGCTTTGAAACCCCTTCAGGGATGGGGACTCCACCACTGCCCTGGGCAGCCTGGGCCAGGGCTTGACAACCCTTTTGGGGAAGAAATTGTCCCTCATGGCCAACCCAAACCTCCCCTGGAGCAACTTGAGTCTCCATAAGGAGATGTTTTGGTAAACATTCTGATTATCTTTGGACACCACAGCAATGCTGAGAAGTATCACACTCATAAACCAGAGCTGAGAGCAGCTCTGCTAGCAGAAAGAACATCTGCCCAGTTCTTGAGGCACATCAAGGCTCAGACAGCACCATCGTTTCTCAGGATTTATGGCAGACACCGAGCTAAGCTTCATCTTTGGTCTTACATTAAATCATCTTCTTGCCAAGGCTAAAAATTGCTCCATGGTGTAATCACAACATGAGGCAGAAGAGCAAAGTAAATTTCATTCCTAATAACAAGTTACGTTTCCATAGCACCCTTCTCCCTCCTTGATCCAAAAGGATATTGCCAACTTAGCTCCCTGAAGCACGCTTTCTGCAGAGGGATTCTGTTCTTCATGGCTGCAGCCCAGCCTTAAAAATCATGGAATTGCCTTGGTTGGAAAACACTTCCAAGATCACTGAATCCAGCTATTGACCTAACACCACCACAGCCATGAAACCATGTCCCAAAGTGCCCACATGTTTCTCGAATGCTTCTAGGGATGGTGACTCCACCACCTCCTGGAGAGCCTACTCACCAGCCCTGTTCTCCAGACCCTTCACCAGGTTTGCTGCCCTTCTCTGGACCTGCTCCAGCCTCTCAGTGCCCTTCTTGGAGTGAGGGGCCCAAAACTGAAAGCAGTACTCAAGGAGTGGCCTCAGCAGTGCCTAGGACAGGGGAAGGCAGAGGGCCCAGGCAGTGAAGCAGAGCCCCCCAGCCCTGTACACACATCTCATGTCCAGGCAGACTCAGCCCCAGGCTGTCCTGCTCCATTTTCCACACTCTCCTGCCAAGCAAACACCGAGAGCTGCCTGCCATGTCTGGTAAGTTCCTCTACTTGCAGAGTCCTCCCTGTCAGCACATGTGTGCACACATGCACAGAGGGACCTGCACCAGCTCTGGCCTTGCTCCTCACCCAGGGGCTGAGACTCTTCTGATACTCTCAAAAAGAAACTTGGAACAGTCATAGAACTGTTTTGGTTGGAAGAGATCATTAAGATCTTTAAGTTGACGTTGTTCAGCCTGGAGAAGAGAAGGCTCCAGGGAGACCTGAGAACAGCTTTCCAGTATCTGAAGTGGGCTGCAAAAGAGCTGGGGAGGGACTTTTGACAAGGGCTGGGAGGGACAGGATGAGAGGCAATGGATTTGAGCTGAAAAAAATAGCAGATTTAGACTGGAGATTAGGAAAAAAATTCTTGACAGTGAGGGTGGTGAGACAGTGGCACAGGCTGCCCAGGGAGGTTGTGGAGGCTCTCTGCCTGGAGGTGTTCAAGGGCAGGTTAGATGAGGCCTCGAGCAACCTGCTCTANGGGGAACTCCCAAACCCACATCACCATCCTACGGTTCTATGATGAAATCCAACCATTAACATATGAGAGAGGGCTGACTGCAGCACATTAGGCATTTTGGGGGTCCTCCACAGGCAGCCTAGCTCCTGCAGGGTTTGGAACCCACCTGAGACAGAAGGATTGCACTAGAGCTGAAGTGAAGAAGGAGAGGAAGACACTGGAAGTGAGCCGACCATTACCTGCCCATGGTCAGGTCTGGGTTTTAAGTGCAGAAAGGAGTTTGCAGCAGTGCCTCACACACTACACAAAGGCTGCTGGGCTCAGAGCATGGATTTCATCTATTTTTATGACAATCAGAATCATTAAATATTATGACATCTTAGGGAAGCTTCCTGGAGTTCCAGCTCCTACATTCAGCATATTCTGAGGAAAGCAAAACTTACATCTTGTGTTTTCTGTGGGGTTTTGGGTTGGATTTTTTTTTTTTTTTTTTTGGGGGTGGGTTGGTGGGAGGAGGGAAGTTTAATTTCCTGCTGTGTGAAATAAGAGGAGCAATAAAACCCAGTGCTTGGAAAGAAATGACAATTGTTTAATGGAGTAAAAAAAAAAAAAAACAACCAACACCCCAACAAACAATATCCCAACTCCTTCCCAGGCTGCTTGTGCCACAGCTACTACACACATGGCTGCTTCCACAGGTAGAAGAACAGGCTCCAAGTCCAGACTTCCTCACTTTTATGGCTTTAAATTGGATCCCACTAGGTGTTTAAGGCCATTGTTGAGCTGCTAACGCGTTCTGCAGCATGACTAACACTGACTGGATTATTTTTCATTCTCATTTGGCCTTTTTTTTTTTCCCTTTATTTTTTTTTTCTTTTTTTTTTTTCCTCCCTCCATCTGCCTATCGCAGCAGAAAGTCAAAGAGAGCAGCAGAGTTAAGAGGTGAGGGATAAACTGTGCTGGGTGTGGGCAGAGCAGGGAGGAGAGTTCATCACCACATCTGTGAGTGAAGAGGTGTAGGGGAATAGCTGCTGCATTCCCTGACACAGTGAGCAGAAGGGACAGGCTGAGGGAGCTGGGGGTGTTCAGCCTAGAGAAGAGAAGGCTCCAGGGAGACCTCAGAGTAGCCTGACAGGACCTGAAGGGGGCTACAAGAAGGCTGCAGAGGGACTGTTTGTAAAGGACAAAGGTTGGAAAAGCCCTTTAAGATCATCCAGTCCAATCATCAACCCAACACCACTGTGGCCACTAAACCATGCCCCAGAGTGCCATGGCCACACATTTCTTGAACACTTCCAGGGATGGAGGGCAAATCATGCCTGACAAATTTGGTGGCTTTTTATGATGAAGTCACAGCAACAGTGGGCAAGGGAAGGGCAACTGACATGATCCACCTGGACCTGAGTAAGGCATTTGACTCTGTCTCACATGACATCCTGGTCACTAAAATGGAAAAACATGGACTTGATGGGTGGAGCACTGCTGGATAAGGAATTGGTTGGATGGTCACAGGCAGAGTGGTGATCAAGAGCACAATGTCCACCTGCAGACCAGTGCCAAGGGGAGCCCCTCAGGGGTCAGTGCTGGCACCAGTGCTGGTTAACATCTCTCTCAGTGCCATGGACAGAGGAATCAGTGCACCCTCAGCAAGTGTGCAGATGGCACCAAGCTGTGTGGCACAGTAGACTTGCTAGAGGGCAGGGATCCATCCAGAGGGACCTGGACAGGCTGCAGAGGTGTGCCCAGGCCAACCTCATGAAATTCAACAAGGTCAAATGTAAGGTCCTGCACCTGGGTAGGCACAATCCCAAGCACAAATCCAGGCTGGGTGGTGAATGGCTGAGAGCAGCCCTGAGGAAAAGGACCTGGGGGTCTGGGGTGATGAAAAGCTCAACATGAGCCTGCAGTGTGAGTGCAGCCCAGACAGCAACTGTGTGCTGGGCTGCAGCAAGAGCAGTGTGGGCAGCAGGGCAAGGGAGGGGATTCTGCCCCTTTGCTCTGCTCTCCTCAGACCCCACCTGGAGTCCTGTGTGCAGTTCTGGAGCCCCCAGCACAGGAAGGACATGGAAGTGTTGGAGCGGGTCCAGAGGAGGCCACAAAGATGCTCAGAGGGTTGCAGCAGCTCTGCTATGAGGACAGGCTGAGAGAGTTGGGGCTCTGCAGCCTGAGAAGAGAAGGCTTCCAGGAGACCTTGGAGTGGCCTTCCAGGCTGAAGGAAGCCTACAGGAAGGCTGGGGAGGGACTATTGACAAGGACTTGTAATGACAGGATCAGGAGTAATGGGTTTAAACTGGCAGAAGGGAGATTGAAACTGGATGTTAGGAGGAAGTTCTTTCCAGTGAGGGTGGTGAGACACTGGCACAGGCTGCCCAGGGAGGTTGTGGCTGCTCCCTCCCTGGAGGTGTTCAAGGCCAGGCTGGATGAGGCCTTGAGCAACGTGTTCTAGTGGGAGGTGTCTATGGTGGGGGATAGGAACTAGATGATATTTGAGCTTCCTTCCAACCTAAACCATTCTATGATTCTATGATGGGGACTCCACCATCTCCCTGTGTAGCCTGTTCCAACTGGTTGCCCAGGGAGGTGGTAGAGTTGGAAGAATTGGAAATCAGAGTGCTGCAGGAGTTTGCCTTTCCCATTAAGTACGTCACAGGGCTTGAATTTGGTGCCAGCCACTAAATACAACTGAACCTGCAGGTCTCAGTTACAGTCACATCTCTTGGGTTCAAGTCAGTGCTCCCAAGGAAGATAAAAGATCTGTCACAGTTGGGCACATCACATCCCCAACTCTACAGCCACCCTGGTAACCACCATCCCCAACTCTACAAACTCAGAAATAGGCAAAAGACAGAAGACCAGAGATAAAATTTCTTGATGTGTGAGAGGTATTTAAGAGGTGAATCAGGGCTGGGGACGAGAGGAAGGCTGACTCAGACTGCTGGATCAAAGGCTTTGGTACGACCCTGGGTTAGCCACAGATGAAATCTTTACCTCTAAACAGCAGAAAATTTGGACAATCCACCTGGTCATATGACAAATCATCCCTAGAAGTGTTTAATCATAGAATGATAAGGTTGGAAGGAGACCTCAAGGATCATCTAGTTCCAACCCCCTGCCATAGGCCAAGCTGGATGAGGTTTGAGCAACCTGGGCTAGGGGGAGGTGTCCCTGCCCAGAGCAGAGGGGTTGGACCCGATGATCTTTAAGGTCCACTCCAACTCAAGCCATTCTGTGATTCTATGAAAAGTGACCCTCAAGATTTCAGCTGCCTCTTCAGCAACCTCACCTGAATCCTAACCAATTCCTGTACCTAGTCCCATGGTACCTGGCTTTAGATGACCCACTTTTACTCCAAGAAGGGAATTAGAAGCCATACTCAGCCTTGCTGTAAAAGAAGTGATGAGATCCCTAAAGCTGTCTCCTAGAACCATGGCATTTAATGATAATTTCTGTTTTCCCCTCCCCTTTTATTGTGCTGAAGTCTTTCTTTCTCCTCCACATCTCCTTATCGAGAAGTACAGATGCCTTCAAATGTCTCCTAGATGACATTTCAGGCTCAAAACCCAGAAGGCAACAACATTTGGCCTTTTTTGGTTTATTTTTAATCTTGGGATTTATGAGAGGGGGCTGACTCACGTTTTGGCTGGCAGGCAGGGCCAGTCTCTTCTAAGTAACTGCATCCTTGTTATTTTATTAATTAAGATATGTTCCCCCACCCCTTTCTCTTCAAGCTGTTGGTGATGCCACTGACTGCTGTGAGAAAAATACCAATCTTTGGTCTCAGGGACATGAAAGTTCAGCTATTTCCTTTCTTTCTCCAATCTCTGACCCAAGTATCCAAAAAAAAAAAAAAAAAAAGGTGCAGATCTGTGGGATTTGGCAGCACTGCTCAACTCTATCAGATCATTCAAGCATCTCCTGCCTCAGGGGAGCTCCACCCTCAGCACAAAGCAAGAAATGCTCCACACACCAGGGCTACTGTGACTTGTGAAGTATGGTTTTGCTTCACATACCCCCATTTCCTTTCCAGCAACACACCAAAAATAAAAAAAAAAAAAACCCAAACCAACAACCAACTACTGAGGAGAGAGTTTGTAGGGAAGGAATTCAGTGAATGATTAACTCCATCCTACCTATTAACCATTGCTCTCCATTCCCTGGTGCCTTGCAGAAAGCCCAGCTCCGGGTGGCAAAGCCATGCCAAAATCTGATACCCACTGGTTTCGCCTGTCGAGGCGTCAGGTGATGCAGATGGGTCTAGCTTTGAGTGAAACCCCATTAAGTGCAGTAATGATTAATCCAGAAGCCTGCCAGCAGCTCGTGACGAAGCGGTGCTCTTCTCCTCACACCCAACGCATCTCGGTGAATTCTGCTTCCCGGAGGTCTCCGCAGAGGGCTGCAGAGGCAGGACCCCCACGCGTGGCAGGAGCAGGGCTTGCTGCAAGAACAGCTCTTGCCAAGGCACTGAAAGGATGTGGTGCCAAAATGTTCCTCTGCTCACTCCAGAAATGAAGTACACCCTGGGGATTTGGACAAGGCCTTAGAGCAGCTTTCCAGTACCTCAAGGGGGCCTACGAGAAAGCTGTGAAGAGACATTTCACAAGGGCTTGCTGTGATAGAATCATAGAATTGTTTCATAGAATGATAGAATCAGATAGGGTTGGAAGGGACCTCAAGGATTATCTAGTTCCAATCCCCCTGCCATGGGCAGGGACACACTACCCTAGATCAGGCTGGCTACAGCCTGGCCTTAAACACCTCCAGGGATGGGGCTTCAACCACCTCCTTGGGCAACCCATTCCAAGCTCTCACCACTCTCATGCTGACGAGCTTCCTCCGCACGTCCAGTCGGAATCTCCTCACCTCCAGCTTTGCTCCATTCCCCCCAGTCCTGTCACTGCCTCATAGCCTAAAAAATCCCTCCTCNTTCTTTCCAGTAAGGGTGGTGAGACACTGGCACAGGTTGCCCAGGGAGGTTGTGGCTGCTCCCTCCCTGGAGGTGTTCAAGGCCAGGCTGGATGAGGCCTTGAGCAGCCTGGTCTAGAATCACAAAATGGTTGGGGTTGGAAGAGATGTTAAAGGTCTAGTGGAAGGTGTCCCTGGCCATGGCATGGGGCTGGGACCTAGACAGATCTGGAAGATCTCTTCCAACCCAAACCATTCTAGGAAGACAGCAAAGGCAGCTCTGCCCGTCTGAAGATGCTTCAAACTGGTGGCATCTGAACACACCTGCACCCCCACCAAGTCACCTCACACAGCAAGACCTTCACGTCAGGCTGGCCCCACGTGCACATGCAAGCCCACGTGTTTATCACACTCAGCTGCACCTCAGAAGGCTAGGAGGGCTCAGTGCTGGGCTGGGACACAAACTCCCTGTATGACCTAAGGCAACTCCCTTCTCTCTGTGAGCATGAAATTGGGCAGTCTCACCCAGCTGAAAACCAGGAAGACTTCCTTCTGCTTTTGCCTTGTCTATTTTCATTGCCAGATCCTGAGGATAAGGTCTGTTATTCAGTGTGCTTGTGCACAGTACCCAGCACTATGAGGTCCCAATCCTGCCCAGGGCTCTCAGCACAACACCCTCCCCCCCCAACAAAAAAAAATACCCAGTTCCTAGAGCTCTGGGTCTTTTCTGCAAGCCTACACAGAACATGGTGCCATGCAACTGAGAGAAAACCAAACCTCTACATTTTATATTGGGCATTCTGGTCCCTCCAGACAGGAAATGCTGCCTCTTTTGGATGTTAGGAAAAATTTCTTTCTTGCAAGAATTGTCAGGCATTGGAACAGGTTGCCCAGAGAGGCTGTGGAGTCTCCCTCTCTGGAGATATTCAGGACCTGCCTGATGCGTTCCTGTGTGATCTGGGAAAGGTGATCCTGCTCTGGCAGGGGGCTTGGACTGCATGAGCTTTTGAGCTCACTTCCAGCCCCTGATGTTCTGTGATTCTGTGACTGGAACAGGCTGCCTAGGGAGGTGGTGGAGTTACCATCCCTGGAGGAAATGAGTGGATGTGGTGCTTCATGACATGGGTCTGGTGGTCATGGAGGGGTTGGGTGGAAGGTTGAATTTGATGATCTTAAAAGGTATTTTTCAACCTTAATGATTCTGTTCATCACCCAAGGACGAGTTTTGCTACTGCCAGACAGCCCATGAGAAACAAGAATTAGGACCCCAAGAAGTTAAAAGAAACAAAACTGGGTTGAAGACAGAAAGAGAATTGGGACTATTCCTGCCACAGGCCCATGTCTCATCCCAGCAGTAAGATGAAGCTCTTCCTGAGGGCTTTTTTACTCTAGATTTAATAAAGAAAAAAAAAAACAAAACAAAAAACCAAAAATAAAAACCAAAACCTGCTACTGAAATGAGTTTTGTGGTGTTAAAGAAAGACTGGAGGTGCTGTAGCACTGGAAAACCACCCTGCCAAGAGGAGGAAGATCCACAGGCCTGCTGAGAGGGACCATCTTGCCCCAGCAGCATTTCTCTGGCTTTGTGCATCAATCTCTGTACCTGCAGCCTGATGCTACAAGCTCAGGTCTCAGCTGCATGTCCTTCAGCCCTGAGGAGCCCACAGAGAGCAGTCACATTCCTTTCAGGAGCTGGCAGCCTGGGCTGGAGTCAGCACTGAGTCCCTGTTTGGAGCTGAGATATCTCTGTTTGGAAAACTGATGGCATCACCTGGAAACAAAAGACAAAGCTGTGCAGAAAACACAACTTCGGTTTATTTTAGATGGTTTAAAAGAAACCCAAAGGGTTGTCCAGCTGGGACAGCACAGTGAGGTCCTGCTGCTGCTACCTGTCATGCAGTGTCACAGCACATGCCACAAAAGCACAGGGCTAAGTGTTTAACTCAAAGGATGATGGCAAGAAGGGGGTGGGAAGGCACGACCAAGGTTATTCATAAGACAGAATGAGTGTGTGCTTTGTGCTCTTTACCTTTGTGTTCTTTACCTTGCTCAGATTCAGCTGCCCAAAGAGTTAGTCTAGCAGAACCCTTTGCTGCCTTCTCACCAGGATGGCCCAGCACCAAGGAAGCAGGAGTCAGAAATCCAGGGCATTTATCCAGCAGCCCAGCATTCCAGCCCTCCGCAAGCATTGGATTCCCATGAAGGAGCAGCACAACGCCCCAGCCCCGCCGCTCAGACAGGGCAGGCTGAGCGCAGCGGAACCGGTGACAGCTCAGCTCACACCAGCAGGGTCACAACCGAAAACAAAACCACCGAGTCCCACTTCCCCCTCCGCGTCCCAGCTGTTAGACAACACTGCCCCCAGTAGCTCGGCTTCCTTCCCAAGCCAAGGTATGCGCTGCAATTCCCTGATTGTGGAAGGGAGGAGGACAGAGTAGGAAGTAAAGCCTGGCCTCAAGCACACCATGTGCAGCCTCCTTGGCTGCCGCAGAATTTAGCACCTTCCAGGAATCAGAGCACGGCAGGGGCTTGGAAGAGATCTCAAAAGATCATCGAGTCCAATCCCCCAGCTAAAGCAGGATCGCCCAGGGCAGGTCACACAGGAACAAATCCAGATGGGTCTTGAAAGTCTCCAGAGAAGGAGATTCCACAACCTCTCTGGGCAGCTTGCTCCAGGGCTTCAGCAGCCTCACACCAAACAAGTTTCTCCTCGTGATGAGGTGGAAGTTTCTGGGTTCCAGTTTGTGTCCACTGCCCCTTGTCCTACCACAGGACACCACTGGAACTATCTCAGGAGATGCTTTGGGTCCTGTGGGACTGGGGCTGTTGGAGATTGATACCCAATCCCGGTTCTCTCTGGAGCTCTGGGATCAAGCTACAGGATGTGTCACAGCTAATTCCCAGGAAGACAGACCACAACGGCAGGCCTTGCTGGCTTCTTCTGCAGCTCTGATGGCGAGCTGCAATTAACCCTTCAAATGCTGCTTGTTCCAAATTATGCCAGATGATAACATCCAGTCTGACTGGGGGCATAACGAAGTATAACAGAACTGTTTGGGCTACAAAAGCCCCCTAAGATCCAGTCCAGATGTCACCCCAACACCACCATGGTCGTTAAACTACGCCCCAAAATGCCATGGCCACACAGTTCTTGAACACCTCCAGGGATGGGGACTTCACCACCTCCCTGGGCAGCCTGTCCCAATGCCTGACCACTCTTGCAGCAAAGAAATTGTTCCTAATCTCCAACCCATCCCTCTCCTGGCACAATTTCAGGCCATTTCCTCTCCTTCTATCACCTAATACTGGGGAGAAGATCATTGATCACTCCACTCAGTGCAAAGCAAGCCCACGGTAACGCAACTGAAATTGGTGGCTGTATCAGATGCAATCCATGTAGGTAATCAAAATTAAATTACCCAGGGACAGTGACACTGCTGCCTTGACAATTTACTCTCCTGTAAGCACCAGAAAGGCAGAAAGGTGATAAAGAACTGGCAAGTTGCTGGCTGCAAGCAATGGCATGAGGCAAAGCATCGAGAACCAGGAGTCCTGGAGTTCAGGCTCCGGCTGCTGAGCTACTGAAGTTATTTTCTGTTGCATGAAACACAGCCTCAAGAATCAGTGATGCTCCTGGCACACCCTCCCAAAAATGGGGTGTGTCTTCTCTCTAAAACTTGGGAATTGTGTTGTGTCAGTCGAGCAGAGCCTGGAGTACCACCCAGATAGTTTAAGCTTTGCTTCCAGGGTACTGTGCTAGCGTGTGCTGTGCCCTGTAACAGCTTTACTGCACAAAGGGGCAGCAGTTCTCTTTTCCACTCTTCAAGCCCAGCCATTTCTCACTGCTGCTCTGAGCACAACCCACCACACAAGACAGCTACAGCAAATTTGCTCACTGCCACGAGCTGACTGACACAGCCCAACTCTTGGCCTCTTCTAAGAGCTTTTATCTTTGCCACCTCCGTTTTGTCTCCACCAGATTTTTTCAGGCTTCTGCTAGAAACCTTGTGCTGATCCATGTAATCAGAGGTTGCAGATCTAGGCAGAGTTCAGTCTATAAAGCAAAGTGACTTCATGTTTTCCCTCCCTAGGAGTAAAATAACGTTCCCACACTCCGATAGAAACCTTTGCTCTGCACAGATTTAATTCATTACTTATGAATCTCTGGCCAACGTCACCATTCATTTCAGTGGCTCTCTACTTGCAGTTGTCTCTAGAGTCCAGGAGGACAGGGAACCCTTCTTTTATCACACAGTGAAGCAGCTTTCCTGACTAGTGGTTTCACCAACTCGTTGCTTATGTAACATTCCTCATCCAGAAAATCACCCAGGTCCCAATAACAAGCTGCCCTCTCCGGCTCCTTTACAGAAGGTTGGGCAGGAGCCAAGATCTTTTCCATTGGAAACTCTTCTCCCAGGGAATCACCCTGCATAGTATTTCAGCTGAGTGTTTTGTTTTCTTTTAGGAAACAGGAGAAGATTGCTTTTTTTTTTTAAATTGTGCTGTGCTTAGGTGGAAGGAGAGCTTTGGGATACCAATCACTGAGGAGTCACTGCTGGAATCATTTATGAGACCAGAATGGCAGCAGCTCTGCCTAACACCTCAAAGCCAAGTGTCCATCTCCCAAGCTTATGCTTCTGCAGGACTGCTTGGACCACCTGCAGGTCTTGGATAAGGGCTGGCTTTTTGCTGTGTCTGTGCAGAAGCTACAGACTCCCAGAGGTGGTACAGCAATACAAAATAC
This sequence comes from Ramphastos sulfuratus, assembly GCA_013399055.1. Lineage (NCBI taxonomy): Eukaryota > Metazoa > Chordata > Aves > Piciformes > Ramphastidae > Ramphastos > Ramphastos sulfuratus. Next base: position 5,079 of record WBNM01039295.1, on the reverse strand, counting down.
TAAAGGTGCCAACTGACTGCGCTTTCCACATCCAAACCCCTCCTTTCAAAAACTCACTCTTTCCAAACGGCTTTCCAATCCCTTTTCATATGGGAAGGGTTGAAACACAACTCTTTGCTGAGGGCCAGCTCCACACAATGCTGTCTGCACCAGCTCAGGCACAGCACAGACCCTTCCACAAGGTGTTCACAATGCTCCTGAGATACATCTGTGGATGACAAGGCAAGACACCGTCCCCTAAACTTCATCCCACTTCTCTTTCTGAGAAAGAAAAGCAGCTTAAACAGAGGTGTCTGTGAAAAACCTAGCTAAGAAGGAATGTGGCTGCAACACTTTCTTTCAGACATTCCACTCTGCATCTCATTTGCAGCTTCCAACTGTTCCTCAGCTCTCTAAGCCCCAGGAGATGAAATCACACAGAACCACAGAGTAGCAGGGATTGGAAGGGATCTCTGGTGGTCATTAAGTCCAACCCCCCTGGCCAAGGCAGGTTCACCTAGAGAAGTTCACACAGGAATACATCCAGGCATTGACACCTGGACAGGCTGGAGAGTTGGGTAGGGAGAAATTGTGTGGCCAGCTCTCCTGACAGCTCCATGCAAGATACTGGAGAGCCAAAGAACTCCAAAGAATCACAGAATCATAGAATGGTTTGGGTTGGAGGGACCATTAAAGGTCATCTAGTCCAAGCCCCTGCACTCAGCAGGGACACCTGCAACTATAGCAGGTTGCTCAGAGCACCAAACGACCTGGATCTGGAATGGTTCCTCCTGTTTTCCTGGGCAGTCTGGACCAGGGTCCTACCACCCTTAGTATTAAAAGTCTCCTCCTTCTCTACAGTCTGAATCTCACTCTTTCAGTTCAAGCCATCATTCCTTGTCCTGTCACCACAGGCCCTGCTCAGAGGTCTGTCCCCAGCTTTCTGATCAGCTTCTTTAAGCACTTAAAGTCCACCAGAAGGTCTCCCTGGAGCCTTCTCTTCTCCAGGTTGAACAACCCTAACTCTCGCAGCCTGGCTTCACAGCAGAGGGCTTCCCATCATTGCTATGGCCTCCCTTACCCCTGTTTCAACAGGTCCCTGGCTGTGTCGAAGACCCCAGAGCTGGACGCAGCACTGCAGGTGCTGTCTCAGCAGAGCAGAGCAATAGATTCACCTCCTTCAAGTTGGTGGCCACAAGATCCTCTCCTGTGCACAACCCAGGTCCCATGTGCCAGCACCTATGCCCTGCTGTTGAAAGTATGGCATCTGGGAGCATCAGCAGTAGAGACAGGAACTGAAACATCTGGGTTTTTTCTGAGCCACACTTGGAAAGGCTGAGCTGTTTTCCAGCCCTAGAACACAAGCAGCCCAGCTGTGAGGCAAACAGATGAACAGAGAAGTACAAAAATAGCTTCTTCTGTCGTGCTCTTTTAAGCCACACGAGTTTACCCTACAAAAATAAATACAGAGAAAAGAACACTCAGAGGAGTTCTCAGCTGTCCAGGGGCTGCCTGTGCTCAAGCCACTGCAACGCGGCACAAGGACGATCCCCTCAACTCCATGGAGTGTCCGCAGAACCCCCCAGCACCCCCCAGCTAAGCAGGCACAAGGATGATCCCCTCGACTTCATGGTGTGTCCCCAGCACTCCCCAGCTAAGCAGGCACAAGGATGATCCCCTCGACTTCATGGTGTGTCCCCAGCACTCCCCAGCTAAGCAGGCACAAGGATGATCCCCTCGACTTCATGGTGTGTCCCCAGCACTCCCCAGCTAAGCAGGCACAAGGATGATCCCCTCGACTTCATGGTGTGTCCCCAGCACTCCCCAGCTAAGCAGGCACAAGGATGATCCCCTCGACTTCATGGTGTGTCCCCAGCACTCCCCAGCTAAGCAGGCACAAGGATGATCCCCTCGACTTCATGGTGTGTCCCCAGCACTCCCCAGCTAAGCAGGCACAAGGATGATCCCCTCGACTTCATGGTGTGTCCCCAGCACTCCCCAGCTAAGCAGGCACAAGGATGATCCCCTCGACTTCATGGTGTGTCCCCAGCACTCCCCAGCTAAGCAGGCACAAGGATGATCCCCTCGACTTCATGGTGTGTCCCCAGCACTCCCCAGCTAAGCAGGCACAAGGATGATCTGCTCGACTCCATGGTGTGTCCCCAGCACCCCCAGCTAATCACCATGGGGCTGTTTGCAGAGCTGCTTCCACTGGTGGTCCCTAAAGGGCTGTTTTCACCAACCTGACCCAAACCAAGTTCTGCACCCTTGGGGCCAGGCTCACTCCAAGCCCGTCCCGAGGCGTGGCTTTGACAGAGAATCTAAGAACTTTGGCCAACACAATTGGTCTGGGCTCTTGCTTTCCCAGGCTTAGCTGTTCCTCGGGTTCCTCCCTCAGGAGGACTCAACCCACACCCTCGATCCTCTTTTTAGTGAGCCACTCCCACCTCTCCCTGACCAAGAAGCCTTGGCTGTAGCAAAACCTACTTAACCCATTCCCACCAGGACCCATGTCCTTGACCAAGCAGGAGAGGAGCTCACAGATCCCCACACAGACGCCTGCACCAAGGAAAGGGAGGAGAAGCTTCACTGCCAGTTTCAGTCAAAGCTGCAGGGAAAAATGCTCTTTTGCTTCTGGGTCTGCAGAAGTTCTCCTCCCTGCTGAAGGAGCCCAGCACAGCATGGATCCTGTGGGAGCCAGGGACAAGGTCCTGCCAGGGAATGTTGCAATGGAGCTGTGAAGAGGCCGTTGCTGGGGATCTGCAAGTACCATTAGTGATGTCCATCCAAGGAGCTGGGCACAACCTCCAGCCAGGGCTACAAACTCCACCCTGGAAATCTCAGTTTCAAACCAGTGCAGCAGTTTTGCCTGGAGAAGGGCAGCCTGAGAGGAGATCCGATCCATGCTCAGCAAGAGCTAAAGGGTGGGGGGCAAGAGGATGGAGCCAGACTCCTCTCAGTGGTGCACACCAACAGGGCAATGGGCACAAACTGGAACCCAGGAGGTTCCATTTGAAAAGGAGGAGACATTTCTTTGGTCTGAGGGTGCTGGAGCCCTTGTGCAGGCTGCCCAGAGAGGTTGTGGAATCTCCTTCTCTGGAGAGCTTCCAAACCCAGCTGGGCATTGTGATCCTGGGCAAGCTGCTGTGGGTGCCCTGCTTTGACAGGGGAGTTGGACTGGATGGTTCAACCCCCAGAGGGTTCCAGAGGTGCCTTCCAACTCCACCATGCTGGGATGCTGGAATCAGACCTCATGACTTCATCATCACCATGCAAAATAACACTGCACAGAGCCAGATGTGCTTCTTGATAGAAGGAGCTGTCTGTATGAGCAGCTCTACGTTGCAGCTATTAGGACAGAACAGAAGCTGCTCAGCTGACTAGAAGGTGTCCAGGTACAGTCTCAAATGATCAGGAACAGGCTGGCAGAGTCCTGGCTGGGATCCACAGTCACTACAGAGAGTCCCACAGGCTTGTCAGAGGCAAGAGGGAGCACAGCCTTCCCCTGACAATGCTCAGGTGCAAGCACTCAGATCCCCCCTCTGCCCTCTGGGGCTGCGAGATGTGTAGCTACAGCGTTCCAACATGTGGTCTCCTGTCACTACCAGGCTTTGTAGCTTCAGCTGCACCCAAGAGCAAATCACAAAGCCTTTTGGTGCTGGGTTAACATCAAGGCAGTGAAACACCTGGGTGCTGCTCGAGGTTACCTAATTACAACATTTGCCACGGTGCAGGAACATCTCTCCCTCACCACCTCTCCAAGGATGCCTTTTCTTACCTAGCAGGATGGTTTTGTTAGCAGATTTTTAAACACCATTCAAAAAAAACCCAAAAAACCAAACCCACCCCACAAACCTCTTCAGTTTTCATCTGAAACTGAGTTTCTTGCTCATGAGAACAGCACTTGGACTCCTCTGAGGCTTCAGGATGAAGCACAATAACCAAGCCAGGCCTTCTGCTCGTGCCGTTGGCATTATGGTGACACTCTACTGACACCAGAGATCATTAAGCTCTCATGGAACAACACAGAATTACCTCTTTGTCTGGGGCTTAATCTAGAGTTTGCTTCTGCCATTGGCCCCTTCCACAGGCTGAATGAACCTCATTTGCAAAATATTTATCTAGCACCTCATTTGGGCTTTTCTCCTCCTCCAAAATCCCTTACAAAAGAGAAACACAGCCTTGTTTTCGCCGGGGATGTGGCTTCCTATAAGAATGACATTCCAGGCTGGAGGAAGATTTTTTTTTTTCCCCTAGGAACAGCAGCAATGCTTTTTGACTTTGCAGACCAGACTGAGCACTGCTGTACTGCCACTGCTTCTGCTTCTACCTGAATTGGATTTTAGTTTTAATTGGAATTTTTCTCCCCCTGACAGATTTTGAAGACCCTTTGAGCCTTTAAAAAGTTTTTACTGTAGCACGTAACAATACCAAAACCTACTGATTGTTGCCAGCTCCTGAAACTTAAAATATCCCAGACTCTTGGTTCCCAAATCAGAAAATCCATTTGCTTTACAGAATCACAGAATTAACCAGGTTGGAAAAGACCTCTAGGATCACAGAGTCCAACCTAGCATCTAACATTTCTAATTAACCAAACCATGGCACTAAGTGCCTCATCCAGCCTCCTTTTAAACACTTCCAGGGATGGGGACTCCACTACCTCCTCGGGCAGCCCATTCCAATGCCAATCACTCTTGCTGTGAAGAACTTCTTCCTAACATCTAGCCTAAACCTGCCCTGGCACAGTCTGAGACTGTGTCCTCTTGTTCTGTCACTGGGTGCCTGGGAGAAAAGACCAACCCTACCTAGCTACAACCTCCTTTCAGGTAGTTGTAGCCTTTTAGGTAGTTATAGAGAGCAATGAGATCTGCCCTGATGCTCCTCTCCTCCAAGCTTTAAGAAGGTTGCTTAGGTGAAGTCACTGACTAAGTAGCATAACCCCAAGGGTTCACTGCCAAGTCCACCAAAAAACCCACAGGGTTTTGGAGACCCTCCAAATCTGTGAAACTTCTGACAGAGTAGAGTGATGGCAGAACTGCTCTGATGTTTTCTCCTTCTTACCCATCCACAAATGGATTCAATGGGCTGCCCAGGGAA
>WBNM01039294.1:87821-103104 GCA_013399055.1 Ramphastos sulfuratus | reverse complement strand
GTGTCATCTGCAAACTTGCTGAGGATGCACTCCATTCCTCTGTCCATGTCACTGACAAAGATGTTAAACAGCACTGGTGCCAGCACTGACCCCTGAGGGACGCCACGTGGCACTGGTCTGCAGGTGGACATTGTGCCCTTGACCACCACTCTCTGCATGCCACCATTCAGCCAATTCCTTATCCAGCAGTGCTCCACTCATCAAGTCCATGTTTTTCCAGTTTGGTGACTACGATATCATGTGGGACAGAGTCAAATGCCTTACTCAGATCCCCGTAGATGACATCAGTTGCCCTTCCCCTGTCCACTGTGGCTGTGACTTCTTCATAAAAAGCCACCAGATTACTCAGGCAGGATCTGCCCTTGGTGAAGCCATTGCTGGTTACCACCAATCACTTCTGCTTTGTTTTCCATTTGCCTTAGCAGTGAAGAAATTTGCCTTGTTTGGGGTGAAGAAGTGAAAGAAGGCTTTAGGATGGACAGTCCCATGTGTGGGTTTGTTACCTGGAGAGGAGCAGCCCTCCACCCAGTTAGCTGAAGGCATTGCAGCACCAAGCAAGGTGCTTGTGCTTGGGTGGAGCATCTCCTTGGTGCTAAAAGACCTGTTGTTATCTGCATACTTGTGTATGGCTTAGTAAAACAAAACAATGTATCAGAGGTGTGGATACCTCTCATGCAGCTAACCACCAAGCATGAAAGCCTTGCTAGATAACCTAAGGCAGCCAGAACCTGTTGGCTGCCGTTGGAGATTTGAGGGCTGAAGGTAGAAGGTGTGAGAGAAAGGAGATGTTCTTGGGTTTCTTCAGGACAAACCTGCAAGATCTGTTGCTGCTGAGCATGTGGTGTACTTCATGTGAATTTTGCTACTATATGCTTGGCCTCTGGGACCGATTGCTATGTAAATGCAAATTATTTAATTAACATTATTGTTTCCATATGCCATAATATGATTTTTATGAGCATTTCTAGATTAAAGTTCACTTTAAAAACATAGCGATTGCTTCCCAAATTGCTTGGCTGTGCACTGCATTTTAAAGCTCTTTAATGCAGCAAGGAATCCTTATCAATTCCTTAAGCATCAGAGAAGCAGCCAGAAAAATTATAACCAGAGTGTATAAATATAGCACTTCAGCGAGCATAACCAAAAGCCCTGTGTGTTTTGACATGGCAAAACCAGTAATTCTTGTCTGGTGATGGGGGAAAAAATAGTAAAAAATTAAACTCTTATCTTAAAATCTTTAAATCATTAAATCATAAATCTTTAAATCATAAATCTTTAAATCTTTAAGTCTTTAAATCATAAGCCCAGGTTTAGTTAAGGCTTTATAGAANCTTCCTTTTTTTTCACCTCCATCAGTAGGTATGGGATTTGTACTGACAAAGCATCACATTTGCCAACAGTTGCTGTAGTTTTCCTTCTGTGTGGAAAACATGAATGGAAGTTAGATGTGGTGTCTGGGGCCTTGGCATGTAGCACTGGTCCCTGGTGTGACGGTGGCTTGTGTGCAGTATCCTGCCAATAACCTGGTGAGGATGGTGAAGGCAGTGATGGTGGAAGCTCTTGCACACCTGGGGCTTTGCCAGAATCTCAGTGAACGGACAGTGTATTGCTTGGTGCTTTCTCCTTCACTTCCCTGGGTTAGAGGATAACTCAATGATCAGTTGTAACACCTGTAGAATAGGAGTATATCATTCTGGACTGCAATTGGCTTAGTAAAGTTGTTCATACTGAGAAATTTGAGGAGAATCCCCCTCATGATAAACATGAAGCTGGAGAATTGTCAGAGGATGTCACTTTGCTCTGTCAGAGGACACAGTTTTCCTGAGCTTGTATCTTTTACAAAAAGCTGCCATTTGAATTGGAACTAGATGATCTTTGAGGTCACTTCCAGGCTTACCTTTCTATGATTCTATGATTCTATGAATTTTTGGAACCTTAAGACTAATCCAATTATGTGGCAGTGTATGGAATTCAAAAAAACCCATCTGAAACATTTTTTCTGCTGTGAAATTGTAGCTTGTGCTCCTTTAGTGAGGGATTGAGGTAATGTCTGTAGTGTTTACACTCTTCTGCTGCACTGCGTTTGGGGCTCGTTTGTTTGTTTTGTGGTAGCAGTGCACAAGTGTTTGGTGGATCACACTGAGGGGTGGGAGCAAACCAGAAGTACTCAGTACTTCTGACTGAATGTTCACCATATTCAGTGAGCCCTGGAGTTTTGCTTTGAAAGGTGGAAAAGGGTTGTTGCATTACTCCCAGCTTGGCTTTGTATTTGCCTGCTCTGAGCAGAACTTCTACCACTTCCTTGCGTACCTCTGATGATACTACAGCTGCTGTTATCTACAGAAGCTGGAACATCACCTCTTGGTTTTGGGTCCTGCCCTGGGTGTCTGTGGCATCATGTGAGCTGTCACACAGGGCTCGGGAGAGTCACTGTTGTGCTCAGTGTGAGCACATGGGAGGGAGAAAAGGTGTCTAATATCCTTCTTCTTACATAATCTCGGGTGTCACTGCTAACAGCTGCAGGTCAGGATTTGCCACAGAAGTCACAGTACTAGCTGAGAGCATGCCTTTAATCTGCGTTGTGCATTTATGAGTTTGTTTTTGTTTGCACCCCTCCATCAGTTGACATATGCAGCAGAAGATTTTCCTGATGGATGGTTTACTTGTACCTCCAGGTGCCAACAGAACATGGTAATTGAAGAAGCTTCCCAAGTACTTCTGAGTGCCAGTGAGGAAATCTAGATAAAATTCAGCCTCTCGTATAGTTTCTGACCTGTGACTTATTTCTCTTTTTGGGGAGAGAGCTTAGGGCTGTCTTAAAGAGCAGTGTTCAATATGGTAAGCAGAAGAGACAGGGCTTGAAGTAGTTATAGCTTTTATTTTCAATCTCTTAATCCTGCTTGGAGAATGACGACTTTGATTATGTAGCCAGTTGGGGTTGGTCTCTTCTGCCAGGCAACCAGGGACAGAACAAGGGGACACAGTCTCAAGTTGTGCCAGGGGAGGTCTAGGCTGGATGTTAGGAGGAAGTTCTCCCCAGAGAGAGTGATTGGCATTGGAATGGGCTGCCCAGGGAGGTGGGGGAGTCGCCACGCCTAGAGGTGTTGGAAGAAAAGCCTGGATGAGGCACTTAGTGCCATGGTCTGGTTGCTTGCCTAGGGCTGGGTGATAGGTTGGAGTGGATGAGCTTGGAGGTCTCTTCCAACCTGGTTGATTCTATGATTCTATCATTAATACATCCCAATCAATCCTGATGAGAAAGTCTTGCATATTGATCCTGTGGATTAGCAATGAAATAGGATACCACAGTTTTTTTACTGCTGGTAGAGGTGATAGTGCTGGAAAGGTTGAGGGCATTTTGGCTTGTAGCATATAAGATCCTCTCCTCTTGCAGTGCACTAGGTGAAAGGATGTTTTCTACCGACAGATTACCAGAGATAGTGGAGGTGGAGGTGAACAGCAAATGTAACCATCAACATACTTCAGCCAGAGGACAATCAGCGAGCCTGGTGTGTGCACCCATGCCCCTTTAAATACCACAACATGCTCTTTACAAATTTTTGCAGGTGACATCTCATGTGACAAGTTGATCCAATTTCTCTGAACCCTTTTTATCAAGCAAGTTCTTTATTTTTAAGCAGTACTGATTGTGTGGTGAATTTGTGATGTGCATGAAAGTTATGTCTGCTTGGAGCTTCTTGCTGGTGGGAAGAAGGAAAAAGTGAGCTGCAATGAGTATCAGATGCCAGGGCCCCCGGGACTGGAAGGCAGGAACATTCTGGGTTCAGAGGGACCCAGGCTGCATACTGTGATTCTGTGATTCTGTGATTCTATGATTCTGTGATTCTATGATTCTATGATTCTGTGATTCTGTGATTCTATGGCTGTGAGTTAGATGGGTGACTGGACTGTAATGTAAGGTTGCAGTCCTTCTCTTTCTCCTGCAGCTGGGATCTCCATACCTGCAGCTGCCCCAGGTCGGAATGTATTAGCTGAATAATTCAGCCTTTTTGAACTGGTTGAATTAGAAGGTTCTTATTAGGCTAGGAGGGGATTGAGGTTTGAGATTTCTTGCAGCTGCGGTGTCATTCAGTATATTGAGAGAGACAGAAGAAGGAAGAAGAGCAAAAGAAAATGTACTTTTTAAACAGGCTGGAAATGTAGAGTTAAGTCCTCTCACCCCAGCCTCTGATGGGCACTGCCCTGAAGTCAAACAGCCTTCCTGTGACTCCATGCACACAAGTGGTTAACCTGTGCACACAGGCAGCTACGGGGGAAAAACTGCTGCCCTGCTCCCTCCTTCCCTACCTCCTCCGACAAATTTCATTCTTAGCCAAGATGTCCACTCAGTTGATTTATAGCATGTGGGGTATTTTTTTAATTCTTTTTTTTCCTTCCCTCTCTCAGCTTCTTCTATTAAAAAGCCAGCTGAGTTCAGTTCTCCCATAGCAGGAGGAACGTTTTCTGTCAGTTTGATTGATCTGCGAATAACTTTGATGTTCCAAGACATAATGTTAATAGAGTTTGTGGCATAAAGTCATAGGAAGAAAATCTAAAAATAAAGAGCAGCTTGATTAACGTCCACAGCTTAGGATGAGGGCTGCTTGTACAGAGGCCAGAGACCAGCAGCCTGTGTGAGAGGAGTTTTCTAAAACAGGGAGCCAGAAATTGATGTGCCTGGAACTGGGACTGAAGTATCTTCAAAACAATTTCTTTTAATTGAAACCTGATTTGAAATTTTCTACCTGGGACTGCAATATCTTCAAAACAATTTCTTTTAATTGAAACCTGATTTGAAATTTTCTGCCTGGGATGGTGCCTGTTGGCCAGGGAGTTGTGCTGTGTCATTGGCAGTGCCTGGGCTCAGTGAGAGATGACTGGGAGGAGAGGGCAGGAGGGCTTCAGATCTGCCCACAGCCCCTTGATGCCTACATGGACACTCCCAGGCAAAGTAAGTAGAATATTTTCATGTTACAATGCTCCTTGCTGATGCTAGGGGAGGGAGGGTTCTTACACTGTTTTCTGTTGCAGTTGAGCATTAGTTCAGTGTGTTAATAACATCAGGACATCATTCCTGGAGCTCCGCTTTCCCACTCCTCCAGCTCCAGAACCCACAGGGAGAGCATGTGGCTGCAACCCAGGTCAGACAGTGGTGCATGTCTAGCCTGGCCTGCGTCCTGAGGAGACCTATCACTTGATGGAACAAGCCAAAGTTTTGTCCTTCTGCCCAGAAATGTGAAGCTAGGGAGAGCTCTCTGCTGACTCGGAAGCCTGGTGACCCCCTGAGGAGGGAAATGCATAATGGTCATCCTGGGTATCTTCTGGGTGACTGATACCTATCCACCAGAGACCAGAATCCTCTTCTTTCCTCTTTCCTCCACACACTGCCATTGGTGACAGGATCCCACACAGCCTCCTGTAGGCTGAGAGTGCTGTCTAAACTTATCATAGAATCATAGAATGGTAAGGTTGGGAGGCACCTCAAAGATCATCTAGTTCCAACCTCCTGCCATAGGCAGGGACACCTCCCACTAGTACAGGGCACTCAAGGCCTCCTCCAGTCTGCCCTTGAACACCTCCAGCGAAGAAGCAGCCACAACCTCCCTGAGCAACCTGTGCCAGTGTCTCACCACCCTCACTGCAAAGAACTTCCTCCTAACACCCAGTTTCAATCTCCCCTCTGCCAGTTCATACCCATTTCCCCTTGTCCTGTCATTGCAAGACCTTGTCAATAGTCCCTCCCCAGCCTTCCTGTAGGCCCCTCTTCAGATACTGGAAGGCTACACTAAGGTCTCCTCGAAGCCTTCTCTTCTGCAGGCTGCAGAGCCCCAAATTTCTCAGCCTGTCCTCATAGCAGAGCTGCTACAGCCCTCTGAGCATCTTTGTGGCCTCCTCTGGATCTGCTCCAACATTTCAAAGTCCTTCCTGTGCTGGGAGCTCCAGAGCTGTACACAGGACTCCAGGTGGGGTCTGACAAGAGCGGAGTAAAGTAAACTTCACATGCATCTTTGAACCTCATGTGCATCCCCTACCAGTTTGTGGTTTCATGTTTAATGATACCACCTAGGTAGGAGAGCTCAGTTCTTCAAACCTTACCTGGAGCACTGGATCAAGGCTGCTACCACAGAATGGCAGTTCTGGCCCACATGAGGTGGATCAGAAGAACAGTTTGAGATTCATGTGGGTTTTGTGTAATTCCAGAGATGGAGACTCCACTACCTTTCTTGGCCGTGCATTCCGTTGCTCTACCACCCTCAAAGTATAGAAGTTCCTCCTCATGTTTAGGTGGAACTGCCTGTCTTCAGGTTTTCTGCTTGTTACCTCTTGTTCTGTCATTGGACACCACTGAAAAAAGCCTGGCTTCATTCTTCTGATGCTCACCCTTTAAGTATTCATAAGCATTGTTAAGATCCCCTCTCAATCTTCTCTTTTCTGGGCTAAAGAGCATTTCCCTCAGCCTTTCTTAAGAGAGATTTCTAGTCCCCTGATGATCATCAAGAGCAGCGTGGCCAGAGAGCAGAGTAAAGGGGGAGAATCCCCTCCCTTGCCCTGCTGGCCACGCTTCTCTGTGGGATGCTGTGGGACACAGTGTTGAAAACCTTGAAGTCAAGGTAGACAACATCCACCGCCCTCCCCTCATCTATCCATCTAGCCATGCCCTCATAGAAGGCTCTCAGATTAGATGGGTTTGAAGAAGTTTATATGATGACTGCTCACTGTTTCTTCTTTTTGAATTTATTGTTCACAGGAGTTAAGTTCATGCATGCATAAATCACAGATGGAGAAGTCATAGAGGAAATGCATTATTAGAATGCAAGCCACTGACTTCAAGATGGAGTAAATCCATTAAGTGGAAAAGATACTAAATGTTCAAGAGCTTTTTGTGGGAGAGAAGAACCTTTGGTATTTCTGTATTTGAGTGATAAGGACAGGAAGATTTGTGGCTGGCTGTGCAGTCATTTAATAGTAGACTGGGATATCGATCTCGTATTGTATCATGTTTTCTTAAGATATAGCATAATAATGACACATTATCTTTCACTTCAGGAAATAATGACTTAAAAGCTATGTGAGCAAAAAGGCTGTAGACTGTAGCAATAAAACGAAATGAAAGTTAGATGAAATTGGCTGCAAGAAATCCTTGGATTTAAAAGAGCTATTGTAAAGCAGATGGCACTTTTTCAGTGAGGGTGTGCCACCCTATAGCCCTTTTTTCCTAAACTGAAGGTTACATGTGCCAGTAGGAACTGAATGGAAGCTGAGAGCTGCTGCCTTTCATAGAGTCTTTAGGATGATACAAGGTCCAGCTTTGAGTGTCTGTTGGGGATGAGCCCTGGGAGTTTTTTGCTGCAAAGCTCCATGGTGCACAAACCAGATCGACGAGGGAGTAATGTACTGTCCCTCCATGTATTAGCTTTTATGAAGTGGGTGGACCATGTGTTATGTCTTTGGCTGTTACCAACATGATGTCAATTTTATGCCTCTCCTATTTCAGAATAGATGTTACCAGGGAAGGCTGCGAAAAGGTTGTGCGTTGACTCTAGGGTACTTCGAGCCCTCTTAGAGTACCATCACTCATCCACTCATCCACCATGATGGCATTTATCTGAATGTATTCCTGGTGTGGTAAAAAGAAGTTATGGGAGAGCTGTTATTAGGCCCTTGTAAATCCCAAGGACAGCTGAACACAGCCTTTTATAGTCAGTCATAAAATAGTCTTCTATTCACAAAGATGTGAAAATTGTTATTNCTAGGGGCTCCAGAACTGTACACAGTACTCCAGATGTAGACTTCTTTATTATAAAGCAAGTTTTTGGTTTGGTAAATGTCATTATTATTTTAATCAGATTAAGATTCCCTTAATAGTTTTTGCAATCTGCTCTTAAGGAAAAGTTACCTTCATTAAGCATTCTTTCTTAATACTTGCTTAATCTTCATGGCACTGAGCTCAGTTGGGGAGGAAAAAGTGCAGGGTGTTAAACATAGACACTTTCTCCTGACTACTACACTTTTTCTTTTTAAAAAAAAAAAACAAACTTCTAATGAGAAGCTGTCAATTTTCAATAGCAAACCAGGTCTTTTATTGTCCTGTATTTGATTCTCCTGGCCAAAGAATGCCATTAAAGAATAATGACTGCTCATGGCATTCTGTGTGTGTTTTTTAACACGCAAAGAAACGGTTGGAGTCAGGACTAGAGTGATTTTACTGCTTTGTCTCTCTTTGTAGGTGCACAGGCAGAGGTACAGTCTGAACTATGCATACAGCTTTCTTGTTTCAGCTCTTAGCCCCTTTGAAGGGGCACTTGTCATTTCTCTTTTATTTTGTTTGCCTCAGCCTGCAGGTAGCAGGTATTAAAAATAATAAATACTTCAACTAATGCCTCATGGGACAGCATAGTAATTTAGGCATCAGATCTAGAAATACCTGGCATTTTCCAAACTTAGAGCTCTAACACCTCTCAGGATCTGGCTTTCTCTCAATACTCATATTGTTGCTTTGTTAAGTTGGGATCTCTCCTGCAGGATACAAGTCTTGATCAGTCCAGCAGCTTTCAATGCTGGATTTCAAAACATTTCCAAGTCCAGCTTTTCTTCCCTGGAGCGAACACACTATTTCTGTGCTTTGTGGCTTGGGACATGGTAAGGAAGATGCCTACACAGCAGCTCTAGGCTTCCTGCCATCTAATTTTACAGCAGCTCAAACAGCAAACATTCAGTAGAAACGAATGAGCTGAACTTAGCCAGCTGGAGAATTGGCTACCAAAAAGAAAAAGTAAAAATAAAAGCTCCTCCTTTACGCTTTTGCCCTTTTAGAGGGTTGCCAAAGAAAAACCTGGAACTTAAAGACATTTTTGGCAGGAGGATGGGAGGAAGAACAAGGACTGTCAGGAGAGCTTGATCCCTTGCAAAGCAAGACCCAGAGAGATGAAGGGATCTTCCTGGCTGTGAGTCAGACTTTGAACATTCAAGAAGCAGGAAGAGAGGTGGTGCTGGAGGACAGGAGTTCTGCAGCATCTCATGGGCAGCTCAGGGTTATTCCAACCCTGTGGCTTGTCATCACAAGTTCATAACTTCATTTGCAGGTAACTGGCTGTTCTCCTACTATATTTGTAATTATCTGCATCAGATCTTTTCTTGATCACTCCTTCTCTGTACCTGGTGCTGTCCTCACCACAGGAGGCATGGAGGATAGAATCATAGAATCATAGAATCATAGAATCATAGAATGGTAAGGTTGGAAGGGACCTCAAAGATCATCTAGTTCCAACTCCCTGCCATAGGCAGGGACACCTCCCACAAGTACAGGCCTTGAACACCTCCAGGGAGGTCGTGGAGCACAGAATCACCCAATGTGATCTTTGATTCACCCAGTGTGATCTTCCTGGGCAACCTGTGCCAGTGTCTCACCACCCTCACTGCAAAGAACTTCCTCCTAACATCCAGTTTAAATCTCCCTTCTTCCAGTTTAAACCCATTGCCCCTTGTCCTGTCATTGCAAGACCTTGTCAGTAATCCCTCCCCAGCCTTCCTAGCCTTCCTTCCTAGCCTTTCTAAGAGTAGTGAGGGGAATATTTGATATGCTTCATTATATCATCTCCTATAGATCAACTGCAATAGTCAATATTGGGATTCTCAGTGAAAAGTTTGAACTCAGCATTTTGCATCTTATATGATACCTCTGAGAATAAGAATTTAAAATAAAATTAAAAAAAAAAAAAGGAAAAGAAAGGACAGATTTTGGTACTCGGTTTCATATCAATAAATCACACATCATATTAAATTTCAGATCTTAATGATTATTTTCTTTGACTGTCTCTTGATGTCCATTTGCCAAAGTTGAGACAGACAGGAGAGTGGAACTGCCAATGATTTCTTTTTTTATTTTCATTTTGCTGCTCCAAGAAAGCTAATTGAATCACTTTCTGAACCACTTAATTCACTGCTTGTCATGCTTTCTCTCTCTGTGTAAACTTCCTTGGGGCTATCGCCATAGTCCCAGCAGAGGAGGAAATTAGGGTCTGTAACAGAAATAACCTACAGCTTACATAGCATAAACAAATCCTGCAAAGCAAACACTGACAGGTTGGGGGAAAATGTTTTGTGTTTTTTTTTTTAAAAGGAAAGTAATAATAAAAAAAAGATTAAATGCAAACACAGTGCTCTAAAGTGTTTAAAACACTTCCTTACAGTCTGTCAAGCTATATGTTTAGAACCTTTGATCAGGATGGAGGTTGTTTATTTCCTGTACAAACCAGCTTCTACATTGATCAATGCATTGTTGATATAATGAAGGTACTCCCTTTACTGATCTCTTTGAGAAGCCTTGGACTTGACAGCAATATTGTGTGCACTGCCGTGACTATCTGAGTTGTGCAGAATATGCAAAGAGAAACAAGACAGGGTTGATAATGACTTGATCCCCTATTTAAGGAAAGAGTGCTTGGAGGGGTTTCTGTGGAAAGAAGCAATGTGAGGTGAGGTTGTTCACACTTTAGAAGAGACCATTTGGGAACCATTGGCCCAAATAATCAAGCACTTTCCTTACAGTTACTGTACTAAAGGATCTACTACAAGACTCCTCTTGTGACAGGAGTCATTCAACATACCCTGTGGAAAGGGGAAGACACAAATGCTTCCTTGCATTTAAAAAAATAAAACCAACAAAGGCACATTTGAAATATAACCTTTTACTTTGAAACTTTGCTGCATTTTTGACTAGAATTTAGCATTTTCCTCAGGATGGACTCGAATGCGAAGTTATGCAAAGAATAACCTCAACTTTGTATGCACAGTAATGGGATCTAAAGTAACTATTATCAGAAAGGAAAACTTGCTTAGCTGGGAAGTGAAGGATTGCTTGCTCTTTGTCCCAGCTGTTTTAAGTCTGAGGCACCAGGCTTAAAACGACCTGATAGAGATCTGTAATGAAGCCGTACTGCTTGCTGCCACCAGACCTTGTGGCTGCCAGAAGTTTTTCTGCCAACAGACAGCATCTGTATAAATTCAGGGAAGAGAAATCCATCAAATGCTTTAAAATGAGAGAAATCCCCTCAGGTTCCTGAAATATGGAAGCTGCAAATTGCTATGTTGTTGCTTAGAGTTATTACAGTGTGTTTTGCCTGGTTTTATTCTCCTGTATGCATCTGTTAAGGGCCAGTATCAAACCAGGATATTGGGATAGGGAAGCCTTTGGCCTGACCTCTGTCAGTCATTCCTGAGATTCATGAAGCAAAGGTTAACTGCAAACCACACTTCGGGAGTCTCTGTTCTCCACTCACTTTAAGCAGAGTGGTAATTCAATAATCTCATGATTATTTGGACTGTGGCTGGGTGGGATGAATTCAGTTTTCCTTCTCAGCCCACGTGTTTGCTTTGTCACAAGAAGTTCTTTCTGTCTCTGTGAAGCACACNCCAGGTGGGGTCTGAGGAGAGCAGAGCAAAGGGGCAGAATCCCCTCCCTTGCCCTGCTGGCCATGGGGATAATGCTGCTTTTCTCCATGTGTGTATTGTTTTGCCTAAGTGAAACAGCCCTCCACCATACATTTGAGTACCATACACTTGAGGACAGTGAACATGAAGTATCATTAATATTATCCTGCCAACGGGAGCAGGAGGTGAAACTTCCTTGTCCATCCTCTTCCCTGAAATGAGTGATGCAGAGTAGGAGCCTCCCATCTGCAGAGAGGGCAAGCTGTTATCTGTTAACATGGCAGCATTTCACCCAATGATTGGGCTGTCAGAATTATAGCAATTTGAACACGCTGAGCAAGCTTTTATGTACACAGGAGCAAGACGCTGACGTTAGATTGCTGAAGAGGAATAACAGGCACTGGAGATTGACAAGTGCTTGGCAAGCCTCTGTTCCTGGGGCTCATCAGACATTCATGGCTCCTCTGCGGTGCTGGGGAAGAGCATACTCAAGTGGCTGTATCATACCCTGGGTGACATCTGGTGACATGTAGTTAGGCCTGTTGTGGTTTTTTTGGGATGAATTCATTTTCACAATATTTGAATGGAATCCATTTATACAGAGTGGAATATTCTGACATATTTAAGTGACTTACAAGACAGTAATATTTCTGGTCCATCTCTTATGTGGTGACACAAATGTAATTAGCTGCACTTAGCCACTTTCTATTTTACACTGGTTTGCCTCCTTTGCTCCCTCCTGATGCAAGTATTGGGGTGTATTAGAAGGGGTACGGGTAGTAGGTCGAGAGAGGTTCTCCTGCCCCTCTACTCTGCCCTGGTGAGGCCACATCTGGAGTACTGCGTTCAGTTCTGGGCCCCCCAGTTCAAGAGGGACATAGAACTACTTGAAAGAGTGCAGCACAGAGCCACAAAGATGCTGAAGGGAACTGAACATCTCTCTTACAAGGAGAGACTGAGGGAGCTGAGATTCTTTAGCTTGGAGAAAAGGACTGAGAAGTGACCTCA
Organism: Ramphastos sulfuratus; assembly: GCA_013399055.1. NCBI lineage: Eukaryota > Metazoa > Chordata > Aves > Piciformes > Ramphastidae > Ramphastos > Ramphastos sulfuratus. The sequence continues at coordinate 90,666 of WBNM01039294.1, read as the reverse complement.
TCAATGTTTATAGTTATGTAAAGGTGAGTGCCAGGAGGCTGGAGCCAGGCTCTGCTGGTTGATGCCCGATGACAGGACAAGGGGCAGTGGGTGGAATCTGAGGCATAGGAAGCTTCATTTAAACATGAGGAGGAGTTTTTTTCAATGTGAGGGTGACAGAGCACTGGAACAGGCTGCCATGGGGGGTTGTGGAGTCCCCCTCTCTGGAGATACTAAAAACCCACCTGGATGCATTCCTCTGTGATCTGCTGTAGGAGATCCTGCTCTGGCAGGGGGGTTGAACTGGGTGATCTTTTGATGTCCTTTCCAGCCCCTGACATTCTGTGATTCTGTGAAGTAGCTACAACTGTTGGGATGAGGAAGAGAAAGCACAGCTACACTTGGCTGTTTCCCATGGCTATAGCTGGGGCTGCCACACAAATGAGAAAATCATAGAACTGTTTTGGTTGGAAAAGATCTCCAAGACTGAGTCCAGCCATTGACCTAACACCACCATGACCACTAAACCATGTCCCAAAGTGCCATCCCTGCATATATTTGAACATCTCCAAGGACGGTGACCTCACCACCTTCCTGGATAACCTATGCAAATGCCTGACCACTCTTTCACTACAGAAATACCCAATCTACACTTCCCCTGGCACAGTTTGAGGCCCTTACCTCATTCAAGTGCTTGATACTAGGGAGAGGAGATCAACATCCACCTCGCTACCACCTCCTTTTGGGTACTTGTAAAGAGCAATATTCTCTCCCATCAGCCTCCTCTTCTCAAAACTGAACAATACCATGACATCTGCCTTGTTGGCCTTCCTCCTCCTTCTTACCCATAAACACTCAACTATATCATCACTATCATTAACCTCAACACACTCACAGCACTCTGACGTGCAGGGCCACCCTATGCCCTCTCCTTCCTTGACTGTCCTTTCTGAAGAGTTTGTAGCCATGGTTGGGCACTCCAGTCCTATGAGATATCCTGATGGCTTCCAGCTCCTCCTTTTGGTTTCCTGTGCTGCACGTGTTGATGTAGATGCACTTCGGTTGGTCTGAAGGTCCTGCCACCTTTATGTAGGGAGAAGTCACAGCTCTTGCCTGGCTGTTCTCAGGTGTTCTTGTGGTTGCTAAGTCATCAGTGACCCTAGTGACTTAGCTCCTGCATAGGTCTCCATTACCCATCTCTGCTGATGTCATCAGACCAATAGAACTTGCTAGCACACCATCCTTCAAATGTTGGTGTGCTGCCCTTGGGTTTATTCCTAGCAAGCCTGATTTTGTGCCCTGGGCCTTTCAAGTCTGGTTTAAAGCTCTTTCAGTGAGCCCTGCTAACTCCTCTGTGAGGATCCTTTTTCCTCTTTGAGACAGGTGTATCCCATCTGTTGCCAGCAGGCCTGACATCCTGTAAACCAGCCCATGATTAAAGAACCCGAAGTTCTGCTGGAGACACCAGGCTGTGATAGATATTAATAACCTGTTATGAATTATGATTATTAATTTCTGCGTGAACAATATTTTTAATTAATATTTTTAAAATAGTGAAAATTCCCTGAGATTCTTTGGATTTTCGGTGGACAGGAAGTAGTTGCACAAAGGATATTTATGAACACAGAATTAAACATTTTAAACAATCAGAACTTGGAAAATAGGGAGGCGAAAACAGGGACAATGCTTATGGAGCCTTAGCATTAACTCCAGCAGATGTACTCACTATGCCTTGGTCCCTTACTAAGTTTCCTGCACAAGGAGGCTTCCAAAACTCACCATAATGATCCCAGGGGAAAACACAAACTATTCCAGGCAGAGGGAAGGAGAGAAGAGCTGAGTTGCTGCTGAGCTGCTGGTGCAAGCTGCAAACAGGTGCCCACTGCGATTCCCAGTTAATGCCCAGCAAATGGGGAGCTGCTCCCAGTGAAGAGTCAGTGCAGAAAGGCAGCAGGTTCTAAGTCACCCCTCATTAAATACATAATTTTGAAAGTGAAACTTGTAAACAGGCACTGGCATCATTATTCTGGCCAATGAATTCAAAGCTTCATGCTTCGTGTGACCATGCAGGCACGCTGAGGGGCAGCACAAGACACCTGACACTTGGTGCTAAGCTCCCAGCCCTCAAGGCTTTGCTACTCCATCGTTTGCCAATTCTACTCAACTCCTGGACCCACACAGGAGGAGAGCAAGGGTTAAACCAGCCTGGCAGGCTGGTTTATGCCCTCCAGGACACAGGCTTGGAGCCAGGCATTGATCTGCTGGCTCTTCCTGTTTATTCTTTCATCACCCCCTGCAATTAGGGAATAGAGAGCTCTTCACTAGTCATCCCAAGGCCCTCAAGTCTCTCTTCATTGTTCTTGGACTTCTTGTCATTGATTCATCACTGGAAGATGAGTAGTGGATAGCAGCCCAAGGCCTACACCAGGAAAAGAAATTTATCCCTGACATCACTGATCTGGGCCCCTGGGGGGCAGCAGACTTGCTGAAGACATGGATCTGGTCTGCCTATTGGGGCTTTCCACTGCCATCAGAAGTCAGTCACCTGCACAGTGAAATGTGTCTGCTTGCAGAAGCTGCCTTTTCTCTCACTGTAGCTGCTGGAGAGGTTACATTGGACTAAACAGAGGCTCAGACACTTAAGTGGCTTTTGATCCTCTGATATGCTTTGCTTTGGTAGTAGAGTACATTGTTTCTTTACTAAGTACTAAGTTACTGGGTCGTTCTGCTTTTAGTGTTTCTGCATCTAAGTGTTAGGGAATGGGGCAGTTTAGATTTCTTTTTTTACTGACCTCTCAGAAGATGGGTGGAGCACTGCTGGATAAGGAATTGGCTGGATGGTGGCATGCACAGAGTGGTGATCAAG